>JAKSZU010000001.1:97522281-97819781 GCA_026018925.1 Tupaia tana | reverse complement strand
CTTGTGTCTTATCCCAATCGGAAAACCCTTCTGCTCCCCAAATGCATAACCAGAATCTGAACTTCTATGATAAACCTTTTCTTGCATCTTTGTAAGTTTATCACTCAAGCATGCTTAGACACTAACTTTATCTTATACATTTTTAAAAAATTGATATGTCTTTTAAGTCATTTTAATCTGCAGTCCCCTTCAGCACCCCCCACTATGCGTGCGCGCACACGTGCAGACACACACACACACACTTTTTTTTCCTTGCACTATGTTGGAGGCTCCAGGTCACTTGAGTCAGAGAATTCCCTACAGTCTGGATCTTCTCACTGGATACTCACGGTGCAGTTCAGCATTTTCTCTGTCCTAGGTATTTCCCGAAAATGAGAAGCTGCAACCAGCGGCTTGATCAAACGGTTTTGGTTCATTTTTGTAATGTAGCTTTCATATGAACAGCTCTTGGAAGGCAAATGGTGTCCATCATATCATTTTAGAAAATCCTTTATAAAGGCCATTGAATGGCCTCACAAACTCTACCCCTTTCTTTTGATCTTCATAATACGTCTTAAGGTAACTATGCAGCTAGTCCCTATTTTACACATAAAGAAAAAGAGGCCAGATTGCATAATGGTTATGTCACTGGACTCCCACATGGTAGACCATAGTTTGAGTCCTGAAACCAGTGGTTTAAAACTCACATTGGGTCCATGTGTGTGCACGCCCAAAATCTCAAGAGGAGAGTGAAGGAAAAGGGATTGTAGTGTGGCCATCCCCCTGGGGGTGGTGATTTCTCCCTTTCTGTCTCCTGTCTCTCTGGTGGGTGCACACGCCCTAGAGCAAAAAGCTCTCTATTAAAAAAAAAAAAAAGAAAAAGTAAAAAGAAAAGAAATAGAGGCTTACAAGGTTAAAGGATTTGTTCACCCAATATTATTCGGCCCAGTCAGAGGAGTGAGTGAATGTGAGGGGTCCTTAAATAGTTCATGGAAAACTAATATTATAAAAAATACTAGTAGCCAGGCTTTTTGCTTTCCAGGTGTCTGCATTCATCCCACCATTTCAGAGTCTCCCTGTTTCCAGTCTGACCGTTTAACTTTTTAAAGGGAATATACAGTCATGCAGCACCTACAGCATGCTGTGTTGTGTCGGTCCCTGAAGATATAATCAGACTAGAGGCCTTGGTTATTAACTCATGAATGATTACACAAAATAACATGATTTCCTAAAAAGAGCTGCTGTTTGGAGAGGTTCTAAACTTGTAATATTAGATATTGTCAGGTTGGCTCACAGCCACATTATAGTTTACCTGAAAGACCTAATTATCATCTTTCCTCTTGGTTATTCTCCATTATGTGCAGCATCACTGCAAAATGATGAACACCTTCTTGATGATTCTAATACCTTCCACGCCTTCCAAAAGCATTGCTTCAGTAGCTACACTTGGTCACAGCCATCCTATGCCATTAGGAGGAGAGACCTACCACTGACAGCCTGCAATCTGGTGATTTCCCAAAGAGCCACCTGGAGAGACTAAGAAAACACAGGGAGTCCTCTCTCTTCCTACCTAAAGTAGAACCAAACTTATTTTTCCCACGGTCTGATCTGACAACCACCATCACTATCTGCTGGGTGACCTTGGCCACAGGCCTAATCTTTTTCCACCTTTAATGTATCATCTATAAAATGGTTCATAGTAAGACTTACCTCACAGGGTTGTGGAGGATATATAGGTGTAAATGTCTCTGCCTAATGACAAACATATTGGTCAGAATTCAGTCATTGGAAGCTGTAGTTACCTACTCAGAATCTTTAGAGCAATGAACTCCAGCCCCAGTTTTATACTGTCCCAAATTCTGAAAACAAACAGTGTTAATTCACTTTAATTTTAAAAGTGTCACACAGCACTTTAAAGAGGAGTGGGAGGGTGCCGTGAAGTCAAAAGATCAAGTGTTTGCAATTCCAAAAAAGATCAGGAATCATAGCTCAGGAGTGGGTTATTTTGGTATGGACTTGCACCCCAACCAGACCCTGTACAAACTTCCCTATTTCCTTTCGGTCACAGCAAACCTTGAAGGTGACTCATGGAAAAAGGGGTCTTTACTAAGATACACCACAAGGACATGGTGGGGTATAGAATTTAAAAAAGGAAAAAAAGACTATGGAAGTTCTGGCCAAACTTTGCTCATCAAAACAACAAGCTTAATATGCCCATAGCCCTTTTTCCAATGTAAACTCACAATGGATCTCTCACAATGGATGACAGACCTAACAGGTATACATACTAGAGTGTGATATTTACTCCCTCCTTCCTTTTCTCTCTTTCTCTCTGATAATTCAGATATAAGAATATAAGATCAATTCTTACTGTACCTCGAATAAGTGGCAATGCAATCAGCTTTTGCAGCCACAGGCAGCAGAAAAATTCTATAAAACTATTATGCAAGAACATTTACTTGCATTCAAATTGTAATAAATCAAATATCCCTCTTTCCTATTCATAAAGCTACAAATGTAGTCACTAACACATAAAACAATTATTGTCCTTTGACTACAGAAAAAAAATTCACTCTGACTAAGCTGAGATCTTTTTGGCCATAGAACCAAATTGTTTTGTCTTTAATATTTTCTAGAAGAGGAAATTCTATATTTCATAAACTCAAAAGCCTGCATAGATTCATTCTCCATGATAAAACAACCTAATCTGTTGCAGCAGTGATTATTAGCATGGTGACATTGTTTTTAATCTAAACATAAAGTCACCAGCCATCCTTTTCGTTACTGCTTAGAAATCAAATGAGAGAAGCTCTAAGTATAGAGGAGAAATTTGGACACAAAATCTTCCTTTGCCCTGTCTATTTTCAAATTTCCTGGAAATGCAAATACTGGCCTTCAGAATTTTAAAGGTTCCTCACAATTTTACAGTATTTTACATCAGCACATCAGTATATCCAAGCCTACAGAATTCATACCCCTATTCATTTAAGAGAGTTGAAAATAAACAAATATAGTGACAAATTGAAACAAGGTCAGTGGAAAGGGGGGGCTACGTATTCTCATAATCAGGTAATACTAAGTATAAATCAATCTCTTTTCTAGATAGATAATGATGATCAAAATAGAAGAAAGAAAGAATAGAAGGAAGAAAGGTAGGAAGGAAGGAAGAAAAAAGAGAGTGAGATGGAGAGAAGGAAAGAGAAGGAGAGGAGAGAAGAAAGGGAAAGGAACAGAATAAAAGAAAAAAATCTTTACTTAGAGCATGTGAAACATTGAGCCTGAAGAGCCTTTTACTATTTGAGAAAATAGGTTGTCTTAACCACATCGTCAATAAAGTAATGGCATTATTGTCCATTCTTCACTAGAAGTCTAGAACAACACTGAGTCTCACAGGAACCTGGTGGACTTAAGGGACAGATAAATGTATTAGAGAGATCAGCCCAAAGCCCTGTGATCCAAGATAGAAAACGTATTCCTAACGTTCTCATCACTTTCCTTTCTTGGCGGCTCACTGTCAGAGTGTGAGGAGTCAACTATGGCACAGCTAACACTATGTGCATCTCCAAAGACACCACACACAATGCCCAGCTGATGCAACAGGATACAACAACCCCAATCAGCAGTTGTGTCCTCTGTCTAGGTAACACTACAACCAAACTGAAGCTCTGCAAAGCAAAAAGATATTGCAGAAAAACATTGCCTCTTCTCCAAGGAAAGGGATGAGGAGGCCCAGTCAACACTGGGTCATCACATCATTCCCTTGAGGTATCCCACTAAGCATATTCCTAGCTTGAGTAAGAGTGAGACATGGAATTATCATGCAGAATTCGGAAAACTTAGATAGTTAATCTTCATATTGCTCAAGTCAGATAAGAACTGAAGGAAAATTCCCTGAAATAATTGCCAGGCCCCTGTGCCCTGGTTCTGATCCTCATCTTAACTATCGCAGTGATTTTATGCAAGTCACTCAACTTCTCTGCATCCTATTTATACCTGCTTGCTTAGATGAGGAAGTAAACATGGCAAGTTTTATATGTTGAAAATGCTAAACATTTCACTATCATTGTCATCACCATGTTATTCCAGTGGTGCAGTGTTAGAGAAAATATTGGATTCAGAAGTCTGTTTCAATGCAAACTCTCCACTCACTTAACTGGACAATTTCCTTCACCTCATGGACTCCATTTCCTCATTCTGTAAAATGAGGATTGAAAACTACTCTATGTATTATCTCATTCAATCTTCTGTACTAAATTAATAACACATTGTAGGTTCTCAACGAAGGTGACATACCTTTTCTTTCTTTTGACAATAGTGTTCCAATAAGGATCTCTATGTAATAAGGGTGATCATTCACTCCCCAGGAATCCTTTTCAGGGGAGCTCAGAGAACTCTCCAACAAAAAGCTGAGTTTAAATGCATGCAATGAATTTCCCTGATCTTGGCTCTTCCTCCACACTTTTTTCTTAGTTGTGTTTTCTATCCCAGACATACTTAACACAAGCAGCTCAAGGGAATTGAATGAAATCTCTGGCTTGGTCTGAGACACAAAGCCATCTGGAGAACATAACTTCTAAATACTCCTGGTTGCATCACACCTAACCACAAAATCCCATCCAAGCTCAGAGACTTTCTACCACTTTCCCCTCTCCATGGACTTAAATTCAAGGGCCAGTAATGACCTTTTAAAGCTCACCAAAGGCAATCGGTTCTCCCTTTAGTTTCCTCTGGATTGTTTCTCTAATGAGGGAACAAAAAATATGGAGAAGACAATTCAGGAATAAAGCCATACCATCCAAAGTAAGTCATTTCTGAATTATTCTGCGATGTGTGGCACATGTTTTCCTGGGAGCGAATTTATCTCCTGAATTGGATTTTTATTTAGACAACTATTGAAATTAATTTCCATTCCCTGACCATACTCCACATGACAGCAATGGGAGGCATCATGAGGTTAAATTTTCACTATGAATAAGCTACAGAAGAAATTATTTGTATGGTTAATCAATAACAACGTATCTTTGATACAGACCTAAAGATTTTAAAGCTCTACTTCAGAAATAGCACTTGGTGTCCTTCACAACAACCAACCATCTATTAAAATCTGCCTTCTTGGGGAACCAGCAGTTAGCGTAATGGCTATGTCGCTGGACTCCCACATAGTCGACCACGGTTCACGTCCCGGACCCGGCGGCTTAAAACTCACGCCGGGCGCATGTGCGTGCGTGCCCAAGATCCCGAGAGAGAATGGAGGAGAAGGGATTGCGGCGTGACCATCCCCCCTGGGGGGGGGGGGCTTCTCACTTTCTGTCTCTATGTCTCTGTCTGTCTGGTGAGCGCACGCGCCCTATAGCAAAAATCTCTCAAAAAAAAAAAAAATCTGCCTTCTTGCCTGCACATTTGGTCTTAATTCTCATCCTGGTACCATTCCCAAACTTTCCATCCCCATTGGGCTAAAGCTACTCCAGAAATCCTTCCACATGAGATGCAATCATTGTATTGCTCTCTGCCACCTTGGCCTAGGCCAAGGAGTGCTGGCTGCCTCAAATGCCTCGAGGTGGCTTATTGTTACAAAGACATGTTTTCCAGCATAAAGAGTGCCTGAGTCTCCTGCAGTCCTGAGGTTTGGCTCCATTTGGGGGGTTGACTCTGCCTGTGACCAAGAAAGCAGCTAAGTTGCCGGGTAGTGAGTGTACTGAATCAACATAAGGCAACCAGACGCTTACAAAAAGGCAGTTATGAAATACATGCAATAAATACCCAGATCCAATTATGGTCTCTTTCTTTAGTTGTGACAGAGGGAATATAAACAAATCAGCAACATACAATTAGCTCTGCACCCATGGAATGAGATTTCTCAAAATTTCCACTCATGACCAACTCTAAGACTGCCACGTACATCCAGTCACTTGTAAGAGTACTGCCTGAGATGAAAGAGGGTGCCTCTTTGGATGCCTTTGCCCATTGAATCCCAACTATATTCTTGGACCCTGAAATTTATAAATCTTTTCTACCCTGGCAGTTGAAAAAGAGCCAGATCTGTAGTTGGCCAGCTGTTTAAAACTAATTGATCAAAACATTGAGGATGCTTCTTTTCTAAAGCAGAAGAAAAGAAACAGCTCTCACTTAACAATACTTATCAAGAATTTTTTTTTCCATAAACACATAACATAAGTATGTAGAGATAAAATCAATGTGACAGTAAATTCAGCAGTAGGGATAATAATTACCAACCAATTGGATCCAATGTGACTTTATTTGCAGAGTAAATACTGGAAACAAACATATTAGGATGGCAGTAGACAGTGGTTAAGACATGGATTCGAACTGCAGCTCTGCTATTAACTAACTCTAAACAAGTGTTTTAATCGCTTAGTTTATTCTGATGTTATGCTTAGTGGAGTATAATACATAATAAAAACTCAATAAAAATGAGCAATAATAAAGCAAAAAATACCATAATATTATGGAAATGTTTTAGTCTGAGTTTTAACTGAGCCTAGTAAAGTGGTGCCAACTCACAAATTTCAGAGTAAGATACTAAACAACCCAAGCATGGTTTAGAAAGGAAGTTTCTAAAATTACTCTATGACCCTTGTTCCCTCACCCACTCATGGATATAAAACAATGTTAGGTAAGACTGAGAGAGAAGAATTGTTTTTGGAAATGTCCACCTTCACCTCAGTGCTAACAAGAGAGACTACAGGAGGTTGCTTACTAAGCTTGTTATAGGTTTCTTGGGTATTGAGCAACACAAATGAAAATGGGACCATACCTGAGAAATACCAAAGACCAGATATGTCTAAAGAATTATGTGCAAAAGAGTAGAGAACTGAAACTAAGAAGTAATTGGATTCATTGGATTCTCACAGTCTCAGATGTGGGTCTCATGAGAGAGATGGCAGTAGGTAATGAAGGTCATACAGACCCTTCCAAGAGATAAGGTGAACAGAATTCTAAGATGGTCCTCAAGATCCATCCCTCCAATACTTCACTACATAACCCCCTCTCCCATATCATCACCCTCATAGAGCAAGATCCATGAACATGACAGAGTGGCATTCCCATAATTAAGCTGCTGATCAATTAACTTTAAGTTGATCAAAGGATATTTTTTTAATAGGCTTGACCTAACTGGATGAGCAATTAAAGGAAGAAAACAAAGTGTCAGGAAGATGATGTAATTCTGGCCAGGAAGATACAACTTTCATGAGTTCTGGAGTTGCAAGGAAATGCATTTTTGTCAACAATCATGTGAGCTTGGAAGGGGACCCCAAACTTCAAATGAGGTCACAGCTCTGGCCAATTCTTGGATTCTAGCTTGGTGAGACCCAAAGCAGAGGATCCAGTTAGGCTATGCCTGGACTCTTGATCTAAAGATAAGTAAGGTAATACTTCTACATTATTTTAAGCTACTGGGTCTGTGATAATCTGCTTCATGGCAATAAATAACTGACCAAGAACTCTCTTGAGGAACAAGAAAACCTCAGTAGAAATAAACTGGACATAAATTAGCAGGTGCCCAGCACTGAGGAAGGTGGCAGAGGAAAGCAGCTGCAGTGAACCTCCTTCGTGCCAGAATACAGCAGGTGGAAGACGTTTAGCACTGAGTTGTTGAGGAAAGAACATCAAAAACCCAAATGCTCTGTGGGATATTCAACTTCCATCTTCTGCCTGGTTCACAGTGTTTCAGTACCAGTTCAAGCAGTCCCAACCACACAAGACCTTTCAGTCCTATCATCCTTTCATATCCATTATCACCAATCTCCTAAAACTGGGGGCAAGGGTTAGAAACAATGGTCACTAAGCTGGGAAAGGAAAGTTAGAAATATAACACTGAGAAATGTGGAAGAAATCTTTCACCTTCTCCCTTCCCCATTGCCCTTTCCCACTGCTGCCTTTTTACCTGCATTGTTTTAACTCTGAGTGGGGTTCCTAGTTTTTTTTTTTTTTTTTTTTTTTTGGAGAGGTTTTTTGCTATAGGGCGCGTGCGCTCGCCAGACAGACAGAGAGAGACAGAGAGACAGAAAGCGAGAAATCACCCCCCAGGGGGGATGGTCACGCCGCAATCCCTTCTCCTCCATTCTCCTCTCGGGATCTTGGGCACGCACGCACACGCGCCCGGCGTGAGTTGTAAGCCACCGGGTCCGAGACGCGAACCGCGGTCGACTACGTGGGAGTCCAGCGACATAGCCATTACGCTAACTGCTGGTTCCCGAGGTTCCTAGTTTTGATCATTACACTAAATTGGACCTAATATAAGGAACTGAGTCTAGCTTTAGTCTTTCCAGTTAAAGTGAATAGGGGACATTTTATTATCTAGAAATGAAAAAATATGTTCCAGGCTCAGTCAAGATTTTTCCAAAGGGAAGGGAAGAACTGATTGGGTTTACAAAAGCATTAATAAAGAATAGAGTTGCCTTACAGTGGCACCAGACTAGGCTGTTCTTTGAATATAAGAGTTAGTAGGGTGTTAATGATGATTCAACACACCAAGAAAAATCTTTCCTATTTCTAGCTAGAAAACATCAGGTTGGGAGAATGAACTGAGAACATTATAGTCATGTTAGCTGAGGAGAGTCTTGATATTAATCTAGTGTAATGAATGATGATACCTACCAGGCCATGAACAAAAGCTCTGTTCTCTGGTTGCATTGAGTTCTGCTTAGATCTCAGACTTTGGCTTCTTCTTAAGGAGAAGAGGAAGAAGACTGGGGTACTCAGGATAGCTTTCATATTCGTGTCTAAGATGATGGTGACAGCTCTCTTAGCAACCCTTCCACCCCCCTGAAGTGAGAAGGATTTCTTCAACATTAAGCATTAAGAAAATCTTTTCAAGGTAATTCATTATTTATTCAGTGCAGCTACACTTGAGAACTATTCCAAGCAATAGGCAATGTCCATAATTTACCTAAAGGTCATGGTCCTCACTCCTAAAAAGATTGCTGTCTAATAGAGAGGTTTTAATATAAATTCCCTTCCTGAAATAAAGGTGAGCATGAATGGCAAGTACATACAGACACATATTCACAGACGCTCCTCCTTTTAAGAGGTGTCCATGTTTTATTAAAATGTAAGAAAAGTTGCAAGACTGCATTTTTATCTCTACCTCTACAAAGAAAATAACAGGGAAAAACTTCGGGGCCATCAGAGAAATGACACTCTTAAATAGCAAGCAAAGAGAATGAAGATAAGCCAAGTAGAATAAGAAGACTGGGATTGGTCCCCCCTGGGGGGTGATTTCTCGCTTTCTGTCTCTCTGTCTCTCTCTGTCTGTCTAGCGAGCACACGCGCCCTATAGCAAAAACCTCTCCAAAAAAAAAAAAGAAGATTGGGATTGGAAAGAAAGCACAAAAAGTCAGGCACAGAAAACATAAAAATCAAAGAAAAGGGCCAGTGTGAGGATTTCAGCCCCCTTCAGATCGCTACTGTTTCTTCTGGTGAAGACTGAGCCTGGAGAGCAGAGCCCTGATGAGAAGTTTGCATTGCCACACTTCAGTCCACAGCACGAAGGAGGTGGCTACTTAGGAAGTCTCCTCCTGCTGCATAGTCTTATCTGCTGTTCTAAAGCAGTCAAGGCTGACCACTGCATATTTTAACAGTGAGTCATCTAAAGACTTACTTAAAGTCTGGCTGTGACAAGGCTTCCTCCCACCTACATTTCCTGCCTGAAATGTCTTTCTAGGGCACCCTTTCCTCTCCCTATTGAAATCCCAGGCAACCCTTAAGACCAAACTCAAAACCTACCACTTCATATAGTGCACAAGCACATCCGTCATCCCTAACTTCCTATTCAATTTAGAAAGAAGGACAAGGGATTGACATGCTGTAATCTGTTTTATGCAAAGGACTGGACTGGATGGTTTCCATTCTGTACTAGTTCCCTCTTTCTGTGTAACAAACCATCCTCAAAATATAGTGACTTGAAACAGTCACGTTTATTGTGCTCATGAATTTGGTGTGTCAGGGATTCATGAAGGGCACAGCAAGGACAATTCTCTGTTAAGCCTGTTGGAGCTTTGACAGATGGGCTTTCATGATTGAGAGAGAATCAAACAATTGAAGGCTGGAATAGCTTGGTGTAAAGGATTCCATCTAAGATGTCCTCTTCGCTCTCATTTCCATTGTCCAAGCCAGGCTGGCTAAAGAACAGCTCAACTACAACTCAAACAGAATTCCTTCATGATGCCACTCCAGCCCGGTCATATTAAGGTAGTCAAACATCTTATACAGTAGTTCAGAGATACAAGAATAAGAACCTTCTCTAATCATTTATGACCTGGTCTTGGAGACCACAGACCACAGAGTGTCACCTCTGCTGTACTCTTTTACTCTAAGCAGATACAATCCATCCAGCCTTGAGGGGAGGGTACAGAGACCTCATCTCTCAGTGGATGGAGTGACAAAGATTTTGCATTTGTCTTTTAAATCCACCACAGGTATAGCTGCACATTTCTCACAGAAATTTTTAGAGAGCTCCAGTATTTCTCCTTCATAGATGAGTCAAGACACAAAGAATCAAGACTCAATAATCAACTTCATTAGTACATTTCCTGCCTACAGAAAGGAATTCATGTTTGTCTGATTTCAGTGCCACTCATCTTTCCATTTAGGCTTTCTGCTGCTCTTAAGTCATCATCACAGCAATATTTCTATAATCTTTAAACCTTCAATAGCACAAATTATATCTTTTATTTCTTATTACATACACATGACTTAAATACCTAAACTAATGGTGGGACTGCTCATTAATATTAGCCAGTTGAGTTCCACTCTCTCTTCTGCTAAGAGCACTGCATTTTTCACCTTATAAGAACACTATATGGGTAAATGTGATTGCTACCAAGCTTCCTCTGGCTTCAGGAAAATAAAGCATAGCATAAAATCAAGTATATAGGGGCCAGCAGATGACATAATGGTTATTGCTGGAATCCCACATAGTCGACACAGTTTGAGTCCCAGATCTGGTAGCTTAAAAACTCTTGTCGGGTACATATGCCTGCATGCCCAATTTCATGAGAGGAGAATGGAGGAGAAGGGATTGTGGCATGGCCATCCCACTAGGGAGTGATTTCTTTCTTTCTGTCTCTCTGTTTCTCTCTGTGTCTCTGGCAAGCACACAAGCCCTATAGCAAAAATCTCTTTAAAAAAATCAAGTATTCAAAACAGAGGTTTCTTTTTTGTTGCTTTTTGCTTTCCTGGCCAAAAGAAAAAGTAAAAAGCACCATTCAGTAATTCAACAATTCTTTAAAGAGCACCTATCATGTGGCCAGCACTGTTCTAAACAACAGACATGAGAAACTGACTGAAGTCCTTGCTCTGATGGACTCACAGTATAGACGGACTGATGATTGAGATGGCCTGATCAACAGATAAAAATATGACATGAAGTCAGGCAATGATAAGTCCTATGAAGAAAAACTACACAGGGCAAGGATATAGAAAGTAATAGGGTACTGCTTCAGATAGTGTCAGAGAACACAGTTTGAAAATGGCAAAGGGACTGAGGTCAGAGAGTCAACCAAGGGTCTTGATGTTCACACAGTTCATTGTAATACATTTAAGTTTTATCCTGACTGTGTGGATAGACACCTAAGTGTTTCAAAGCATTGGATAGTGTTATGTTCAATTTGCATTATTTCTAACTGGCTTGTGCTATTCTGAAGAGAATTGACTGTAGGAGAACATAGAAAATTAAAGACAACCACAAGCTTTTTGAAACTTCTCATTGAGGAGTAGATTCTATTTTTCCTCCCCTTGAATCTGGGCTGCCTCTTTGATTGTTTCAATAATCGAATATGGTAAAAATGGCCAGAGTAAGTGGCACAGAAATTGGGGTACCCCTGTGTAATGCTAAACCCACATAGGAGGCCCTGGTCCAGATCCAGGGTCAATTTTAACGCACCAGGTACTCCTATGCACGCTACGATCCTGGCTGGAAAGTTGGAGGGAGGATTACAGCATGACAAGGCCCTGTTAAGGATGTCTCTCTCTCGTCCCCTCTTTTGAGAAATATATTTAAAATTAGATGTAAAAAAGAAATGACAATATTGTAAAAATGATGCTTTGCTAGTTCTTCAGGCCAAGGCCTAAGAAATTGGTAGGTTCCATTTCTGGTGTCTTGGAACACTCATTCACCATGTTGTGAAGAAGCCCAGGTAACTGAGAAAAGGCCCTTATGCAGAAAAAGTCAGGTTTCCATATGAAAGTCGCGGTTAAGCTTATAGCCAAGAGCCAGCCCCAACTTGCAAGCCGCATGATTGTACCATCCTGAGAGTGGATTCTACACATCCAGTTAAGCTGCTCTAGGTGACAGTGCAAGGAATGGAGACACCTTCCCTAGCTCTTTTGAATTCCTGACCCACAAGGTCATCAGCCTCAGTTTTGGTGTAGTTAGTTATGCAAGAATCGATAACCAAAAGAAAGGACAGAAGAGGAAGCAGGAGAACCAATGAGGAAACTATTGCAATAATGTAGGTAACAGATAATGGGGTTTGGGGTGTTGCTAGTGGAGGGGGAAACATGGTTAAGATTCAGGATGTATTTGTACATAGCAGGAACTGGTGACTATATATTGTTGCCTAAGTCTTGTGCAGAAATAAAAGTGATCTAAAATTGATAGTAAAAGGTTACATTATTAAGTATTTTATTAAATGTTAGTCATTGTTTTAAGAGTCCTTTACATGTTTCACCTGATTTAAAGCTCCAGACAATCCAGGAGAGTGGATACTGTTGTTAAGGTTGTTATTCATGAGTTATAGATGAGGAAACTGAGACACAGAGTAATTAATTAACTTTTCTAAATTACTTTTGTTTTTTCAATTTGCTAGAGGGCACATGAACATACCAGAAAGAGACAGAAGAGGGAGAGAGAAAGCACCACCCATGCTGTGTAGTCACACTGCAATTCCTTCTCTTCCATCTCTCCTTCCTGTGGGAATTTAGGGCATGCATGCACACAGGCTCAACATGGTTTTCAAGCCTCCAGGTTCTGAATTTAAGCTGCACAGTTGGCCATATGGAAATCAGTTCCCTAACCACTAGACAACAGAGCCAGCCCAACTTTCTTGTTTCTTATTCGGGGAAGAGTTGTTCCTGGTAATTTGAATACAGGCTGCCTAGTTCCAGAATCCATGTTCTTAACCGGTCTTAATCACTGTAATAAAACATGCAATATAATCTTGCTTATTCCAAAAACTAGCCATATGACCTTTGGCAAATTATTTGACCTGCCTGGGACTCAGTTTTGCAATCTCTAAACTGAGGAGGCTGGAGAAGATAATCCTTAAGGTTTCTGCAAACTATGACATCCTGTGAGTCTAAATGCCAGAATCCTTAGAATTTGGCATGTTTGTTTCTGGAATTCAGAATGGATAACCTCAAGAGTAGTCACAAGAAATAAGAGACAGAAAGTTTATTCAAACCCTAGAGATAGTCTAGGCCTGTGAAATAAATGAAAGCTTAGGCGCTTTAACCAATCCCTTCAAGGCAAGGTCAGGCACTGGGCTCAGCTTCAGCTCATCTCCCTCCTGTCTCTCCTGGCTCCATGGCCCATGACGACCAGCGAGACCACCCAGGAGTTCAGCCCCAAAATTCAAACAATGCCCACTTCAAAACTAAAACTCACCTATAACCTAAGTACCAGATAAGCTTACAATGAATGGTGAAGGGATACAGAAGCACTTCCGGGTTTTAACCATAGGTCTCGCAGTCTATGGCACTCTTCATATCACTTCAAATCTATTGCCAAAATTTAAGATTTTTTTTTTTTTTTATTGAGTGTGCATGCTGGGCTTAGTTCTGAGTTCCAACTCCATTACTCAAATTATTTCAAACTCTCAAGACACCATAAAAATGAGTATGATTATAACTAGGAAAACACATTGATCTTCTTAGAGAAAGGGAGCAATATATTCAAAGAACAAGAAGAATTATTTTTTACCAGTATGATATTATTTTGTTTCCCCGAAAACGAAAAATCAAAGAGCTAGCTTTCTGAGTGCTTATTTTAACTCTGGTGTTCATGTGTATTCTCTCCATTGACATGGATTTTAATATCATCAGCATCCCACTTTTCAGATGAGAAAACTTACATTTAGAAGCAGGAAGGGGCAGAACTGAGATCTGAGTTCAGACAGTCAAACTCCAGAGCACAAGCCATTAGCCCATATGTTTCTGTTTCTTAAAACACAAAGCTAGATTGGTCTCTCCTGTAAAGAATATATATTAAAATAACATAAAAATGAAGCACTGTCAAGACCAAATTCACAACCGTAGCCTCCAGAAAATTTTATAAAGCCAAATTTTCTGGGACCAGCAGATGGCGTAATGGTTATATCACTGGACTCCCATAGAGTTGACTGCACTTTTGAGTCCTGGACCCGGCAGCTTAAAACACATGCTGGATACATTTGTGTGCATGCCCAAAATTCTGAGAGAAGAATTGTGGAGAAGGGACTGCAATGTGGCCATCCCCCCTGGGGAGTGATTTCTTGCTTTCTGTCTCTATGTCTCTCTCTGTCTCTCCAGCAAGCACACATACCCTAGAGCAAAAGTCTCTTTAAAAAAAATACAAGAGTCAAATTTTCTGGACCTGCAAGATGCTAGGAGTTGTTTCAGAAATTACTCCATTCTATGTAGCATGAATATTTTAGTGGGCATGGAAAGATCCTAAACCCTCCCTACCACCACTAACACCCCAAGAGCAAAGGCTTCTAATATTATTCATCAGATTTTAGGATTCTGATGGAATCACAGTGCATAGGGCCATTGTGCACTAAGAGATCCCGCCCAAAGGGACTCAGCTCTTTCTACTTCCAGATTCCATGTCTTTAGCTGTTGAATATCTGAGCTGACCTGGTCATCTTGCTTGGTTTCTGTCATTATCATATTAAGTGGACAACCTGGTGAGTGAAGCCAAGCCTCCCTAGAAATCTAGCCCTCTTGCTGTCTGCCTTCCTATTCCATGTGGCTTAATGGCTTGTAAGCAAGCCAGGACCTACTCAGACTTACCCAGGCTACCCTCTTTGCCTCTCTCATCATGCAGTGAGTTTTTGGATGAATAAGATCTACTTGAGAACTGGTTGTCTCCATAATTTTTCTTCTCTTCACTGAACTGCAGCATTATTCCTTTTCTAGCCAAGGCCTCAGGTCGATGGTGGTTTCTCAGAGGGTAGAATTATAATGCATGAAAAGGTCACTTAGCTCCACCGACTTTCTTTACAACCCAACCTCTTCCTCTTGGAAGAGTCCTGAACCCTCAACCAAGCAGGATAGCCCTTTGCTTTCTGCTGTGGCACTCATTTCTTTTCCTCATGGGTCATGGTGAACATTCCTAGGAAATCCAGAG
Source organism: Tupaia tana (assembly GCA_026018925.1). Lineage (NCBI taxonomy): Eukaryota > Metazoa > Chordata > Mammalia > Scandentia > Tupaiidae > Tupaia > Tupaia tana. Next base: position 97,804,453 of record JAKSZU010000001.1, on the reverse strand, counting down.
GCCCCAATGCTTCTCTTCTCAAACATTATCAGCAATGCATGTGACAGTGCATGCATTGGAGCTTGTGCTATGTTCAGGAGGTTCAGATTTGGGAATTTGGGGCTTTGTGGCCTTTGGCTGGGCCATGTGTGCCAACCCAAATTGCACTAGAGAGTCCTATATTAGTGAAAGGAACACTAATCCTGCCATGAATAAAGTAAAACTTGGTTTCTCATTTGTCATTTTCACTCATGGTGGGGCTTCCTGGGGAATTTCCCACAGGATAGGTAACCAGACCAAGGCAAAATCCATGTGATCTCTTAGGCTCCCTCAATCATACTACATCTTAATACCATCAAAATCTCACTTCAAATTCCTAGCGTACTATCTCAGCTTTTATCAGAGAGCTCTACGTTGATTGATTTATCTGATATTTAGATAAATAAATAATTATTTATCTGGTATTTAAAAGGTGGTACTTTGTTTCCCTTCTGCTATTGTTCTTTGTGTGTAAATATGCATCTCTCAGGGAATCTTACCGGAGATAAATGCCTAGACTAACACAGGATCCTGGCCTCATCTCGCCCTGTGCATAATGTCATCACCTGATTCCTAACCATTCTCTCCTCCTTTTAAGGGATGGGAACCAGGAACAACATTATCCCTCTGCTATTGGAGAGAAGAAGCAAGGTGAGGATGACATTGCCCAGTCTTACGCAAGGGTCACCAACCAAAATCAGCTGGGGAAGAATAAAGTTAGGCTTTAGAAAGGCCACTCCCTTCATAAGTTTGCACACACAGGCAGCATGTAAATTGAGTTTTTATAGCAGATGACAATCCAGAAGCCTATGGGCCCCAAATGACCTGACACATTTTCAACAGCACCATAGGAACAGAAGCTTCATGAAGCATCCAATTATATTATTTGACCCTTCAATTCAACCACAGAATCTCAAAGTGAGGACCTTATAGGTCGTGGAATTTAGCTACCTCCTTGTGGAGTAACACTGCTCATAGCCACTTTGGGATCTGGTTGTGAGTCTCTGCTCTTCCCATAGGCAGACATGTCTGAGCATAGATATATTAGATATTTCTTTCACTCTAACCTGTCTCTGACCAATGTCGTCATTCTGCCCTCTAAGGCATCACATAATACAATTTTTATTTTGTCCTCTTACAATTTTTATCACCTTGAGCCATTTTAAATGAATCATTCTGCCTTGATAATAGGTCAAAAGATTCATCTCCCTTAACTATACCACCAAGTCTTCTCTGGAAAATCAAACCTTCCAACCCTACTGAACATTTTCTTATGAGAGATGGTTTCTAGACCTCATACTATTTTCTTCAAATGCCTCTGGATTGCTCTAGCTTGTCACAGCTCTTGTTTAAATAGGGTACCACAGGAAGCACTATTCCTGACACATGCTGTGTCCATCACAGAGTAAAACAGGACTGTCTCCTCTGTTGATATGAATATTAACAATTCTTTATTGACGTCCAGGATTGTGCTACATTTTTAGCAGCTACATCACACAGAGTCTCTCTCTATTGGTGGCCTTTAAAAGGGAGAAGTTAAGGGCCAGTCTCTGTGGCACAGTTGGTGGCATACTAGACTGGAGAGTTGGAAGCCACATGTTGACCATGGTTTTAATACTCACCCAGGTTGGCCTGAAACACACCATGTACATTCTTGCACGCCCAGGATCCTGTCAAACTGCCCAAATGGAGGAGGGGGATCACAACATGGTCAGACTGTATGGAGGATGCTTCTCTCTCTTGTTTGTGCATGTATATGCATTCTATCATAAACAGAAACTAGGGGGGAGTCCTATTAAGAAAATGACCTCATTCCTGACTCTTTCCCTCACTGAGCCCAAACACGTTACTTGTTCAGAAAGTGAGTTTTTCAATCCTCATGTGTGGTGGTGTTATCCCTTTTTGGGAAACATGGTATAGCTGGTTGGATGAGAGTCCAGCTGTGATAGTGGGGCAAGACCATTGAAGATACAGTGAGACAGAACCATCAGCAAAGCAAGTAGAACATTAACAGGAGCTTCCAGAGCACTTTACTGCTCTCCCCCCACCCCCATCTAGTCACTCAGAGTTTAAGTAACTTGCCCAAAATTGCAGAGCCGATCAGTAGTACTGATGGATAAATTTGTCTGGATAGTGTTTTTGTTCACTACTAATTAGTTAGGCTAGTATTTTTCAAAGTGTATCAATCATTATATCAGAACCTTAAAAACAAAGTTTTTTGGATTTCATGTCAATCTTATTGAGTCAGATCCTATGATTAGGGCCCTTGAATCATCTTTTTTACAAACTCCCCAACTAATTCTTAAGTAAGCCAGTGTCTGGGAGCCAGTATCTTAAGTTACTCTGACTAAACTACTCTCTACCTAAGAAAATAAGAAGATAAATATATCAGAGAGCCTTTTAGAAAAGTAATGAATTCTTCAGGCTTGTAAAGTGGGATGTCTTCACTCCTAGTCTTAAAGGTTTCCTAGAAAACACACAGACACACATACACAGACAAAAGACACTTATTCCACAGAACATCAAGCAGTTGCAAACAGTGATTGAGCAATAGTGCTCCTAATACCCTGCTTTATTTTTGTTGGTGGGAAAAGTGTTGATAAGAGCTGGTTGGTTCCATGAGATTACAGATAAAAAGATCAAAAGATCTGAATAATTGCTAGTCACTGTTCTGCTGGCAAATAACATTATTACATGGGCTATCAACACCACAGGGATCTTTATAATTTTTTATTATTTTATTTAAACTTTATTTATTTATTTATTTGACCAGAGAAGGACAGAGTATGAGAGAGAGAGGTAAAGTGAGAAAGCAAGCCGCCAGGTCCAGGACTCAAACTGCTGTCGGCCATGTGGGAGTCCAGCAGCCTTAACCACCTCACCACCTGCCTTCCCTGGGATCTCTGATTTAGTGACCTGAAATGGAATAGAGCTCAAGAGCCAAGCTGAGATTCTAAAGGTAAATAGTAAGCAATCATAAAGAACCTTGCAGTCCTCAATAGTGTTTAAATCCTTAAAGGTAAGGAGTTGTGAGAGAGACTAATTAATTATTTCCCAACTCTCTTTCCATTCCTGCTGGATAAGAGATTGAAGCTCGACTACATTTCTCACCCTCTATTTGCTGAGGTGTGATCATGTGACTGCTATCTAGCCAATGGGCCGTGGGTGGAAGTTTTGTACTACATTTCCAGGATTGGGCCATATAAAGCGTCTATACAGTTCTAGTTTCTCTTTCCCCCCAAACATTAGCTAGAAGGACTATAGAAACCTAAAAATTCATAGAACTAAACAGAGACAGGAGCCTGGGTCCCTGACTGACCACATTGACAGTTAACCGTTGCACATTCATATTACACTAACACATAAACAGGAAATAAATTCATATTAACTTCTGTAGTTATTTGATTCCATAACCTACCTATGGACAGAAGTGGAAATGATTTGAATTAACCATTCAAACAATAGGGTTGTTTGTGTATTTTGAAAAGCTCCAACAATTTATATCTCCCGTAGTAATCTATACTTGTTCTTTAGGCCAAGATGCTTGTCCCTATGCATAAATACTACTTTGGTACATTTGGAAAGTAGTCTCTGAACAGCTGGCATGGTGGTCTTCTAGTTCCCTCCTACATCTACTCTTCCCTTCTTCCAATGTTTTCCAGTCTCCCTCGCAGCTAGGCACAACTAGGAACTCAGTTTTCTTCCATAGAACATGAATAGAGGGGCTAAAGGTAACCACCTCCAGTAAACAGCACATTTGGTAGTGTAATTGACACACAGTGCTTTTCAGAGTTCTCTGCAACCAAGTGCACTCAATAAGTGTTAATTTCTTAATAACCCTTCAATCTCTACTATGAGCTCAAAATTATATGTTTAATGTGGTACAGTACTGCTTTCCTGATACGAGAAAAAAAGACAAAGAATTGACTTTGGTATTCATTCCTCAGGCTAACATATTCTCTAAGACGAGAAAAACCTTTTTTTTAAGCTTTTACCATAGAGTGCATGGCTCGCCAGAGAGAGACAGAGAGAGACACTGAGAGGGAAAGTGAGAAATCACCTTCTGGAGGGATGACCACACTGTAATCCCTTCTCTTCCATTCTCTTCCTAGGATTTGGGGCAGGCATATGCACACACATGTGTGGCATGAGTTTTCAAGCTATTAGGTCCAGTACTTGAACCATAGTTGGCTACGTGGAAATCCAGCACCTTAAACACCATGCCACCTACTTGCCCCCAAAAGAAAACTACTAAAAAACTTAAATCTACATTTTAAGCAGCCTTCATCTACCTCTCTGTCATAGTTTGGATAATAATTTGAAGCCCAGAATTTCATGTTTTAGAGTTCAGTCTTAGTGAGCCCCCAGAAATTCATATGTTGAGACTTGACTACATTGATCATTCTATATGGTTAAGCAAAATTTTAATCTGATATGACCTTTGGGAAGAGATTAGTGGTTGGATGGTTAAAGTGGGCTTCCATGATTGAATTCTGTTAGGGCTTATAGGCAGGGGAAATGAGACCAAATCTACAGAGATAAAGCCCCATGGATACAGTCCATACCCTGCTCTGCTAAAAGTTATGACTTCTGCCATTTTGTGTTGCTTTTGGACTTCCCAGCAACCAGAACTATGAGTCAAAATAAAGTTCTATTCTCTTAAAATCACTTTGTCTCTGATATTTCTGTTAGCAATGCAATAATGGACTAAAACACCTCACTGTTTCTTAAATATGGCCTTTATCTTTAATGTTTTACAAAATAAACCAACAAAACTGTAATTAGAAAAAAATACAGATAAGCTCAAAGAAGAAAATGCAAAATTCTCATAATTTTAACCTTAATGATATGTCATTCTAGAGGGATTTTTAATTATTTGTTAACTTTTAAAGGTTTATTTATCTATTTCTTCCACGTGAGAAAGAGAGTCATCTCCAATGGGGTCTTCTCACCACTTTCATGCTCAGCCTGAGTCAACCCAGATCACATGCACACATCTGGCATATGGGGAGGTCTTCAGATAAAACCTGAGACTTTCCTTTGAGGGTCCAGAGCAACAGAGCACTACACTGATGCTGCACACCTGTCTGGCCCCCATTACAGGCTTTTTTATTAATGTGTACCTGTTTGTTGTTGTTTTTACAAAGTAATAAGTTCATCAGAACATGGAGTTAGGTAACATACTTTTTTTTTTCTTTGTCCCTTTAAACATAGACATACACACACACATATTTTAATCTTATATGCTTACACATATACATAGGTAAACAGATTTATTGAAATACAATTCACATAACATAAAGTTTAACATAACATAAAACACAGAGAGAGAGAGACAAAGAGAGAGAAAGTGAGAAAGCACACCCTGAAGGAATAGTCACTCTGCAATCCTTTCTCTTCCATTTTTCTCTTGGGATTTTGGCCACACACATACACACACACTCACACACACACACACATGAATCCAGAGTGTTTGTCAAGCTGCTGGGTCTGAGGGTTTGAGTCTCAAACAGTTCAGTAGGCATATATTGGGTTGTCAAGAAAGTCATGATGCATAGAAAAATGCATCATGACTTTCCCAACAATTAATATTTTATTCCGTTTTAATGCTGAATAATTCCATTGTATGGATATGCACATTTTATTTATCCGTTCATCAGTTGATGGACATTTACTTTGGAAACTTATTTTTTACTTATCAAACTATTGTCAACATGGAAGTGCGGGGTCGGCAGGTGGCATGGTGGTTAAAAGTGCTGGACTCCCACATGGCCAACTGCAGTTCAAGTCCCACTCCTGGTGGCTTCCTCTTTCTCTCTCTCTCTCTCTCTCTCTCTCTCTCTCTCTGTCTTTCTCACTTTCCCTCTCTCTCTCTCTCTCTGTGTCCCTCTCTGGTCAAATTAAAAGTAATAATAATAATAAAGTTAAATGAAATAATTCTAAAAAGATATGGAAATAATCAGTAGAATTATTTTTAATACCTGCTGAGTATTACATTGGAATCATTCCTCTGAATACACGATGTTACTTAATCCAATCCCCTACTTACAAAAAATCTTGCAATAAATATTTCTGTAGACAAATCTGTCTCTGTAAGTCAGAATTGGACAGCCAGAATGGGATCAATCTTTCCTAAATTGCATTCTTAGGGTGAAAGTAAGTGCAAACATGGGGTAGGACAGGTTAGTGAGGTGAGAAGGGAAGACTACTTTTTAAATCTATCTACCATCAAAGAAAGCAGAATCAGGAATATGCCACTGAAAATATCTGCTATCCTTCAGATAAAATGCTTCACCTGACCAAGGGCAGATGAAGGTCGTAGGCTGCTAAGGTGTGTGGATCTAGTCTCTTTCTGACCTGAAGCGGCCTGAAGCAGTACTCTCTCAGCCCTAAAAGACTGAATATAAATCATGCTTTCTGGCAATTTCTGCTGATGTGCTGCCTGACACATGGCTAAAAGCCTTTCTCAGAGCTGAGAATAAATTCCAAGACAGCATTGACAGCTATAACAATGACGCCACATGTTAAAATGTTTAAAAGCCCTCAACAGGAGTAGTCATTCAACACAACATCCTTTACTTAGCTAGATCCTGCATATTGCAAGACAATGGTAGGGGGAGGGTTTACTACGATAAAGAAGAATAGGAGCATAAAGATTGTTCTACACAAGTCTATGGAAGCCCAGTTTTATAAGCAATATTCAGATGAAGTAGCCCTGTCCCACCCTCACCTCCCCTAGCCCAAAGGGATCAAGTTCTTCTAAGGCATTTCAGTTGTGAGCAGATGTCTACTGTGCAACAAGAAAATGAGACAAAGGGGGTAGAACATCACTTGAAAGAACATAATAAGCACAAATTATGCTGCCTCCAATAGACCGTACAGCTTTCATTTGCAATCTGGCTTATTCCACGTGATTTGTTTCTAAAGGCTTCAGGTTTGTTCTGGGATGAGGTGGTGGGAGGTGTTTAGGACGACATTGTGTCCTGGGGATCAGCTTCTGTGGGATGTTCACTCAGAACGGATGCTCCAAGAGCATTTCTGAGGTTCAAGGGTTTTGCTTAAAAGCAAAGTCACAGAAGGAAGAAGGCTTGCCAGCCTCTTTGAAGGGATAAAGACTTTTTTTTAGCAGTTTGCCTTTGCAAGAATTTGCCAGAGACTAATATTTCACCAATAAAATTGTATGTGTGTGTATGTGTGTGTTTTCAAAGAGTTGTTTTGCAAAGGGAACATGACTTGAGATTTACAAGAAGTCTTGGCAACATGAGCAAACCAAGGGACCTTCCTGAGTCAAATAAAAAAGAAGAAGAAAGAAAGAAAGAAAAAAGAAATCCCCTGGTGGTTGCTGGCTCACGGATACTTTACAAAATGTCCTGGGATGGAGACCATCTGGACAAAGATATTCCCACCCTACCAAACAAAATCCAAGTTAGAAAACAGGAAAAAAACACCCCCACACACCAAGCTGAGCCAAGAAAACAAATGATTGAAAGGCAGCAACTCTGCACAATGCCAGGAGGAAGTGAAGCTCCACCAGCACCTCAGATTGGAAAAGATACTCCGAGTCCAGGGGGAAAGACCCCATTAAAATACCCAAGGAGAGGGAAAGGGCATGGGTCCCACTTCCTGTGTGACTACACAGGACTGAACAAAAGAGAAGACAGAAAATTGAGAAATCCCCATTTGCATAACTATTTTCCATACTTTCTCCCAGAACTCAGAAGCTGGCCAAAATAAAGGCCATTTCCTGGTTGGCTTTGGAGGATAGAATGGCCATTTCCTTCCTGAGACTCATTAGTATGTTTGAAATCTTACATGCTCTAAAGGATTAAGGATTTTATCTGCTAAATCAAATAGACAGTCAAATTAACACACATGTAAATAAACATGCAAGACAGTCCCAGACAAGGAACTATCCCTGGCATGACACACCCTCTTTCTTACTGGGCTAGAGTCTCTAGATTTATAGGTTTAGTTTGAAGAAAGCCTACATCACAGTCATCAGTGGTAAACAGGAATAATACAGATATATGTACTGTGTTATCACTGTTGATTTCCTGGCAGCACGATAAAATGTCAGGCTTTTCATTCCTTTTTTTTCTTTTTCAAAAGGTTTTGCCATAGAGCACTGGTACTTGCCAGAGAGGGACAGTGAGAGGGGAAATGAGAAATCACTTTCCAGGGGAATGGCCATGCTACAATCCCATCCTCTCCATTTTCCTCCTGGGATTTTGGGCATGCACACACACATACCTGGAATGATTTTCAAGCTACCAGGTCCAGGAATCAAACCAACATCAGCCATGAGGGAGTCCAGCGCCTTAACCACTATGCCACCAGCTGGCCCTAAGACTTGTCATTCTTTCCACAAAACATTACCAACGATTTGATTTGAAGTGGAGTTTAACAACATTGTTTTTCCATTAGAGCTTCGAGGGCATGCCTTCCCCTTCATATCATAGCTAAAACCACTCCCCAAATATCACTTTAGCATCTATATTTTTCAGTATATCTTTGAGTTGTGTAATCAGAGTGTCTTCTGCCACTCAACAGGCCATCCGTCTCTATTTAAGAAATTTGTTAGTTACAGGCTTCTATTTTACAGTCCATAATGTGTGGTCTATTGCTCTATACTGGTCCAACCAGGCTCAGCAAGGGGTCCAAAGTGCCCACCCAACCAGGAGAGAGGTGAAGTCAAAGTATAGTTGTCTGCTGCCTGTCAAGCAAAATAACTGCATAGAGATATACAAACAAAATAACCGTATAGAGACGCTGGGAATCACTAATCCAGACCACAGGACAGTCTCTAGCTATTATCAGAGCTTTAAAAAATAAAATCAATCCATGTGGCCAGGCCAGAAATATTGTGGTCCTGGTTGCTAAGCACCCACTTGCAAGTGAGGATGGGAGTTTTTATTCACTATTTAGCTTCCATTGCTTTGCAAATTTTCCTACATGCTTTGTGTGTGTGTGTGTGTGTGTGTGTGTGTGTGCGTGCACGCATGTGTGCATGTGTGTATGCATCTGTGTGTACATGTGCACACATCTCACCATCTTTACCTATAAAATAAGAGATTAAAAGATACAAGATATGGACTATTTGGGGAAAAGGAAATAGAACGATGAAAGATACTCTTGTGACAAGCTCCCGCCCATCTCTCCTTCATTCTTCTTTTCTTCTTTGTCAATGGGATATTTTTCCTTAGAAAAAATATCCTTTTAATAAAAAGGTAAATGTGGGGACCAGCAGATGGCATAATGGTTACATCGCTGGACTCTCATAGTCTACCATGGTTCAAGTCCTGAACCCAGCAGTTGAAAACTCATGCCCGGGCAAGTGTGTATGCATGCCCAAAACCTCAAGAGGATACTGGAGGAGAAGGGATTGCAGCATGGACAGCTCCCCTGGTGGGGTGGGAGAGGAGTGGCAATTTCTTGCTTTATGTCTCTCTCTGTCTCTCCAGAGAGTACACACACCCTACAGCAAAAATCTGTCTTAAAAAAAAAGCAAATGTGGAACTTCTCTGGTCAAAGGTGGTGTAAAATACCCTGATTCCTGTTCCATCACCCCCTTCAATACTACTTTACCATTCTCCTGAGTCCTAAGTTTCCAGTTTCCACAAATGTCTGACAACCCTTGATATAATAGGAAAGTCATTGACTGGTTCAAGATAAAGTGGAGGTGGGGATGTTGGGAGACTCAGATTTCCATTTAGAAATGGAACTCAGGTCATGATCTTCATCAGGACCGGGATGAGGTCTGCGCTCAGGAACAGTCTCAACAGGAGCAATCAACCTGGCGGTGGAGTAGTTTTGCTTCTCTGCTTCAGCATAGTAGTTTCTCTTACAACTGGTTCCTACATGGAAGTTCCACTAGGGTTTTAGAACTTGTAAAATCACCTGTATAGGTTATCTCTAATGTCTTTTCAGTCATGAAGTTCTATATTAAGGTTCTAACTCAGTTGTAGTCCATTTAACTTTTCTTCAGAGATACTACTTTCCAAGAAGTCACACAATATAGCCCATTTATTAATTTACAAAGTGTTGAGTGAACACTACTGGTGTTTTTCAGTACCGCCTGCCTTGCTGTGTTAAAGTCTCATAGTAAAAATGCCTGCCTATTCTTCTTTCAGAAAAGAAAGACCACCATGACAGCAAAGTATTAATTTAGTTTTATTCTTTTATGATCAGTTATTTAATTAGGTTCTTGCCAAGGAATTTAGGCCATCCATTCATGAAGATAAACTCCATTTGTAAGGGCAAACATGGATCACATGTAGCCCTGGAGCTGAAGAACAACTTTGATTTTTGGCAAAATGTGCAAGTCTACAGCTTTCTGGTCAACCTTGTGCTGCTCTGCAATGTCCTATTTCTTTGCAAATCTCACCTCCCTGGTGTCTGGGCTTCTGCAGTTTCTTTTTCTCGAAGTAAACATCAGTGAAGTGTTTGGGGATGTTTACTTTGTTAATATCAATTTTTGTGGAGGTGGTGATGACAAATTTCTGGTGTCTTCTACACAGTGGAACTCAGTTGAGGACCAGAGGACCAGTCACAAATAGCAAGCCATTGCTCAGCTGCTTCAGAAAAACCACTCTCTTGCCTCTGTGGTGTCCAGTGAGGATGATCAGAATGGTTCTAGGAGTGCGGCTGGCTCTCCTCTTTCTCATAGGCTGTCAGAGGAATTTTTTTGCCATGCTTCAATAGCTTTCAAGGCGCATCTTCAGTAGGATAATATCCAGGTATTTTGTAAAGTTTAATCACCCAGGTACCATCATTCTTATCCCTACTAACTGGTTTTGTGACAGTGGAAATAACCTTCTCCTTTTTCTTTTCAATCCTGGATTTAGTGGCCAAGTATGTGCTCTTATACATGTCCTTCCTGGAATATGTGGCAGATGAGGAGCATCTGCCAACGCCCTGGACTAGGACCAGGTTTTGGCTGCAGTGGGGCTTCCCCTTTTTAGTCTTAGGGGTCACCCTTTTTAACCTTGCCACTGACGTCAGCCTTCTTGGCTTCAGATTTCTTCTCCTTAGTATCCTGCTTTGTAGCTTTTTTAAAACCTGCTGTCTTGTATAGTGGGATAGAAAATTAATCAATTTTATTTTCAAAAAATGATTTATTAAAGCCATGTACATACATAAGATATATAATCATTTCACCTAGGCTGATTTTTTTTAATTTGACCCAATTCAAGTCTTTTAACAACAAAGCTGTTTCCAAGCATGCACATTTTAGAAACTCAACTTCTTCCTAGTTTTCCAAATTATAGCAAGTATCAATAGATTGTTTGTATAGAAATTACATACTGATAAAATAATGGAGCTATAATAAATAACTTGTTGAATAATTAATCCCCCAGATAAACCACCTTTACATCTATGTGAATTTCTGCATGTTTCCTTCTAGTTCCTACATATACTTTATATAGCTATCACCATGGCATCCATACTTACTTGCAATATGATTTGCAACTACTTTGTAAACAATTCATAACTTTCTGTATGGCCTTTCTAGTTACAATTTGTAAAGGCTGCATAAAATTCCATTTGTTTATGAGTTATAATTTGTTTACCATTTTTTGATTTTTTTAATAGTACATCAGTGATGGATCAAGAAGCAAGACAAGCTCAGAATCATATTGCCAAAGATCAAAGCCCTGCTTTGTGGAAGCCTGTCTATGAACAACCCAAATGTTCTGCTTGTCTCACTGGGTCAAAGGGCAGTAGATTACCCGATGATCTCAAGGTTAGAAAATATAAATGGCAAGTGGGATGCAAGGTGCATACCATATAGGCACTCTTCAGCCTACTCTGGACTGCCTCCAAATACAGAGAAAATTGGAAGTGTTATTCTACACAGTCCCACCAGGTTTTGATCAAGGCTATCAAGAGGCCCCTACATCTAAACTGGAAATAAATTCACAAGCTTCGGAGATGGAAATGTTTAAGGATCTAGGAAATATGACCTCATCTAAATAATACACCTCTTCTGCTTGGCATTCTCTGAGCACTTGGAGATTATATATATTCATATTATATTATATTCATTTTTAATTGTCAGGAGGCATGTGTACTCACCGGAAAGACAGAGAGAGGGAGAGGGAGAAAGCACCAGCAATGGGGCATGGTCAACTACAATCCCTTCTCCTCCACCTCTCCATCCTATGTGGGTCTGGAATATGTATACACATATAGCCAGTGTGGTTTTCAAGCCTCTGAGATTTAAACCCACAGTTGGCAGGATCCAACTCACTTCACCACTAGCCCACAGGGATGGACCCGTATGGATATTTTGAACAAACATTTTGTCACCTTCCAAAACATCAGGCAACAATAGGACTTTAGTTGTGTATTTCAAATGGCCTTGATTTTTTTTCTTTAACCAGAATCTGGTTTCCATACATAATGGATGCTTATGTCAATTATGTTCCACATATACTCAGAGAATCTTGTCAACAGAAAACTAAAAATTTCACTTCTTAGAAATATTCCTTTTTACTTCCCTCTTATTGTTACTCCTTATCATGCTTGCTCTAAAGCATGCTAAATAATTCCAAATTTCAATGCTGTTTGCACCTTTCCAATCCTCGTAGCGGGTACATGGGGCTATATAAATACTAACGAGGAAATCAGTCTCTGAAAAGTGCTAAATAATCACATTGTTGGAGTTATAACAGCAATACAAAGCACTTTCATTTTCACAAGTACATTTTGAATGTAATAAAATGAAGAGTGTTAGTTAAACAGAACCATTTGCACCATGGGAGGTTGTAGAACTATTCAAAGGGTAACATTGATAGAGGTTAGTATATAAAAGAGGCTGTTGGGTGACAGATTATTATTATTATTTTAAGTGGAAATACATTTATTGTGTTTGAAAGGAATAAGACTGCAGTCTTATTAAAATGGGCCCTCAAGTTCTTGATATTTTTAAAAATACAAATTTCCTTGTGATTAGTATATATCATCCAATGAAACCTGAAATACTTCCAGCATTCTCCACCCTCTTCTTTTTTCTCTTAAACTTTCCAAGTTAAGTGTGTCAAATTGGTAAAGTCCAACCAGGATAAATGACTGGCTTGAAATGAACCTTGATTCTTAGAAGCCACAATCATGCAAAGAATAATGACCACTTTCTTCAGGTGTCACTAGGCTCCCATGTTATTAAGAGAATGGAATCCTAGCCTTTGTCTCTATCTAAGAAAACCTGTTATTGGGACTTTGAAGACGGGAACTCCATTGCAATCATAAACACCAACCATCAGGAAGCATTTTGTGCCATAAATAAATATACTTTAGACTCTGTCCTATATCCCTTCTAGAAAAAGTTCCAAAACCACACTTATATTTTTGAAGACTTTTGTTGACTTATGCAGTCACAGTCAAAGAGGTACATTTGGTCAAAGCACATTTAACTTAACAAAATTTTCAATTCATTTGAAAGTTATTTTTATTTTCCCTGCCCTCTAGCTCCATTTTTTAAAGTTTTATTTTATTTACTTCTGTGAGAGTCAGAGATAGAGAAAAAGAGAAAGAGAGAGAGCTAGGCACCCTCAATAGGGTCTTCATGCCCTAATCCACCTCCAGCCTCAGCCAGCCTATATCCTGACCATGCACACACACCTACTGTATATAAGGAGGCCACTGGACATAAATCTAGCACCTTCTTATGTGGGTCCAGCATCACAGAGCACCACAGCTACCAGCCCTAGCCCCATTTTATATACAAGGGAGATTCAAACAGAGACTATATTCCTTTGGTATCTGGTACCATGATGATTGAGTCTCAAAAAATACCCCATTAAATACTTTTTAAATTATTATCATTTGCAAAATCACTGCATAGTAGAAAACTAGCTAATGACTCTATCATTGTTTCTATTCCTCTTCAGCCCTTACAGCCCCTTGTTTGTCAATAACATCACTGTCTTCAGAGTTCAAAGATCTAAGATACTAAAAAAAGAAAAAGTACTCCCTAATAAAAAGCCACAGTTCAGGACTTAATGGAGTTTATCAACAGACCTATTACTCTAATTCATAGGCCATACATTGATTGGCAAGAATCTCTTTCATTTGTTTTGTAGCTCCCCCACCCCAACAGAAAAATTTTAAGTTTCATTAATAAAACATCTCAGCAGACTCCAGGAAAACAACAGAGTACATTGGCCTATAACCGACATCAAATCACATTGTATGTCTGCCATGTGTAAGCTGTTTGATATGTGACAATTATGACAATTATTGACTTCTATAAGTCTCAGTGTCCTCATCTGTAAAAGAGGATAATAATTGTGTTTATGGGATTATTATAAGGATTTGATAACATGCTTATGAAATAACTAGCTAAGTACTTAACAAAAAAATAAGTCTAAAATGTAGTAGTTGTTTTTCATTACCTTTGTTTTTATTTTATGCCTTCTCATTTTGTTCAATCATGGCCACTGATCCAGGACCAAATGAATATACTCTCTTCCTGTGTTTCATAAGATTAATTCATCTGTGCTATACTATCTTCTGATGGCCTGGTGCCTTATCATTTACTCCTAAATTACTTTTTGTTTGAACTCTTCACCTAGTTTTATAAATGCTTTCAAGAAAGGGATTGTATCTTATGCTTTTCTGTCATATTAAATTATTTGAAAAGGAATTCACTGATTTAACATCTATTAGGTGCAAAGCAGTCCACATCCTGCCAATCGGTCAACACGTTTGTCTGAGTATATGATCTCTACATACAAATATTATCTGAATGTTTCTCTTACGATTTACCTTGGATAGAATTATCTTTTCAAAATGTAAGCCTTATTTTGTAGAAGGTCCATGTTTAAAGTAATGGAACCACTCCACTTGGCATAGATTTACACTGTCAGCAAATCTTTCTGTTTCAGGGACTGGCAGATGGTTTGGTGACTGGGGGAGCTGGACTCCCACCTGGCCAATTGCAGTTCGAGTCCCAGACCTGGCTGACCACTTGCTTTCTCACTTTCCCTTTCTCTTTATTTCTCTCTCTCCTCTCTCTCTCTCTCTCTCTCTCTCTCTCTCTCTCTCTCTCTCTTTCTCTCTCTCTCTCAGTCTGTCCCTCTCTGGTCACAGTAAAATAAATAAATTTAAGTAAAATAGTTCTTTAAAAAAATCTTTCTATTTCAGTAAGTATAAACATCTCAATGCAAGCAGAAAGTTCAAGCTCTGTTAGAAAATGTTCATGTACGATAAGAACAAAGTAATAAAAATATCACTATTTCAGTGCAAGTCTGCAGGGAGCTCAAGAATCCCACGATCATATAATGTTACAATTTCAAAATATTTTTAATGAGCATCTGTAGGAATTGAATTACAATGCCTTTTTTCAAAAGATTTATAACAACATGAATTCCCCATGGAAGTGAACCTCATGTTAGCATCCAATTTAAAATGTTACAAAAAAGATATTATTGCCCAACATCTGTTTTATCATCTAATGATTCCATTGTAAGATTATGATATGGAAGTTATTTCAGCAGAAGTCAAGAGACCCTTCTGATGCCATTATCCTTAGATTACTTTCCTATTACTGCCACATCAGGCTCATGGATGAGAAAGCAGAGAATCATCTAGTCAGAGATCGCAGACTGTCACCTTAATCTCCTCTTACCTACTTCAAAAAATGATTGTCTATATGGCAAATGAAATAGTTGCCAAATGTACTTTCTAGAAATTCTGAAAGAAAACATTTTCTAACTTCAGTTCTTATTTAATAAATTATATCTTTTATGATCCCAAAGTGTCTTAAGTTAATAGACCTACCACAAATATGAAGATCTGCCCACTGGTATGATATATAGATAATATTTCAATGATAGTGTCAGTAAAAGCCATCATACTCTTTTATCATACTGATTAATAGAAAATTAATCAGTGATTAATTAAAAACGTGGTTAATAGAAAATTATTTTTGCACATTTTAGCTGTTTGAAATAATCCACCAAGTCTAAATTCATAATCAAAAGTCTCTAACCCCCTATCTCAGACATAACAGGCATTCAGTTACTGCTGTAAAAGAAAAATCAGGGAAGTTACTCATATGTGTATAGACTTTTACATTCACCTAAACATTAACAAAACAAACGAATCTCACTAACTTTTATGGTGGCATTATGAATTACATACACATTTGCGCATACATATTTTTGAAAAATTTTGTTTTGGAAAAAGAGCAGATTCCATTAATATCTTAGGAGACACAAAGCTAAGGTATATACTTGTTTTTTTCTATAATAGAAAAAAAAAAACACAGGAGAAATTTTTACAGTAACACAAACATACTATAATCACTATTCTTAGAGTACAGTCCCTCAAATAAAAGATTGATTTTTCACAACAGTTGTAATTTTTATAAAGGTCGAATTTATTCTAAGCTTCTAGAACAATGCCTGACACACAGAAGACATGCAATAAATGATATCTATCTTCTTCCTACATGGTTCAAAAGTAAAATAAGAATAGGAGCAGCAATATGCCATGCTACCAATCACCCAAATCCTGCCCCCATTTTCCAGGTTAGGAAGAGCAGTTAACGGGACCCGCAGATGGTGTAATGGTTATATCTCTGGCCCCCCATTTAGTTGATCATGGTTCGAGACTCAGATTCAGCAACTTAAAGCTCACACCAGGCATGTGTGCATCATGCCCAAAATCCCAAGAGGAGAATGGAGGAGAAGGGGTTGTGGCATTGTCATTCCCCTCTGGGGTGATTTTTCACCTTTTGTCTCTCTGTCTCTCTGGTGAGCCCATGCACTCTAGAGCAAAAATCTCCCCCAAACCAAAAGAAAAAAAAAGAAAAAGAAAAAAAGAAAAGAAAAGGAAGAAAAACAAGGAAGAGCAGTGGCCACCTGATGAAAAACAGTATTGCCTTTTTCATTCTCCACTGAATCTTCAGAACCTAGAAGAGTGCCTGGCACATAACAGGCACTCAATAAATAGCTGGCCAACTGACTGGCTCTCTCCCATACTACCACAGGAGGTAGGGATCAGGCAAGGAACTGAGAGAAAGTTGGGTAGGAGCTGAGGTGGTGGGGAGAAGGGACTATGATATTAAACTGTTATAATGAATTATAGATACATTCCCTTGAATGGAAATTTCACTGCTGTTAGTAAGATAGGATATAATTCTGAAGCACAGGAGGTGGGGATCAGGCAAGGAACTGAGAGAAAGGTGGGTAGGGGCTGAGCACCCAGACGAAGGAGGCCTCTAGCCTCAGGATCACACACTCTGGTTTGGATAACAAGGTCTTGTTTTAGCTCTTAGTTGCCTGTAAAAGCATTAAAGATTAATGTGCTAATGCACTATTAGGACTTGACTGTTCATTATGGTAAATGATGTTTTGTTTGAGATTTGTAAATAAAAATAATTTCTTCAAACTTCACAGAGGTTTCCATCCTAATCAATAAGACCCTTGGAATCATTCAGAGTGGCAGGAGATTCAGATGGGAAAAACATTTTAAAATGCAAATCAATACAGAAATCCCACAAAAAGATTGAAAAACAGTATGAGTTAAAAAGAGCAACTAGATTCTTATTTTATTTTCTGAAACAAAAATTGAACTAAACATAGTGTATTGAATCACTCCAAAGGGTCATCAATCTCCAGATTAGAAAAATATCACATTATGGAATGCCATGATATTGGCAGGTTTATGAATCAGCCTTGTTTTGTCCAATCATTTCAGAAAATACAAGATCTCATCCCCTAGTCTTTACTTAGGTGAATTCCTCTGGAATTAAAAAACTAGTATAGACGCACAGTGTTATTTACACATATTTACATAGGAATATAATACATGTATTAGGAAAAATCATATCTATATTTAGTTCATATTTTTAAATTAAACCATAAGACACAAGAAAACAGCAAAGTTGAGTTCTAGACTCTAACGAAGATAGTTTTATTTCTTGTTATTTTTTGTTTCAGACCATTAGACAAAGCTTTGTTTTCCCTACAAATAATACAGCACACACAAATATTCCATTGGCGCTGTGGGAATTATGCTACATATAATAGTGAAATGGCATAAAAGTTCTATTAAAACATACAGACACACACACACACACTTCAGCAAAATATGGGCCAGGGGTGATTTTGCTTGAATCAAGTAGAATTTAACTTATTTTGCAATGCTAAATACTTATAGAGACTCTATAGTAAGAATATAGATTTTATAGGCAGAAAAAATTCATACTCTTATAGTTATTGGTTGATTTTTAAAAGTCAGTTTAATAAGAAAGCCACAACTCTGGGAACAGTTAGATGCTAAACAGCCTGATATTAGAGGTGGTGGGGAGAAGGGACTAAACTATTAAACTGTTTTAATGAATTATAGATACATTCCCTTGAATGGAAATTTCACTGCTGTTAGTAAGATAGGATATAATTCTGAAAGAATGTTGGAATACTCTTGAACATATGGGCCAAATTATAAGTAAGATAAAAATAAGTAAAATAGGAGATATACAGTCATTATGTAGAAAGAATGTGCTGACTTCAAAAAGTTTAATTTTGTAAGTTCAATTCAAGACCAAAGGTCACTTCCCCCAGATACAAGCTTTCATTAAGTGTTGATTTAGGAATAAAGAATGGTAAGTGAGTGAATATCCATTTTTGCAGACTAATTGTGAGCAATTTCATTATTTGGTTAAATTACTTTTAGGAGGTCAAGCCTGAACCCCGGATATCTGAGTCCCCATTGTCAGCAGCATAGCTCCATGATATATAGACACCTCAGGTCCATATCTAGTCCTGGATGAGAAGAGGCAAGAGGGTTGTGGAGAAAAAGAGGAGAAAGAAGAGAGAAACTAGTGGGAGCCTGTAATCAGGAGAAGAGCAGTCAGAGTCCCAAAATTACAAGTCCAAACAATAAGATCCAAACCATATCCACTTCAAGGAGGGTTGATTACAGTTAGGAGACAAGCAGATGAGAAGTGACTTCCAATCTTCTACAAGGTGGTAGTACCTACAGGGAGCAGGGTTAGCAAGTAGGGAACAGAAAAGTGGAAACAAATAAGCAGAGGTTCTCTACCTACTGACGGGGCTTCCAGAGTAATACTTAGAACACTGAAGTGTATTTATCTCCCATGTAGAGGTGCCACAGTAAACAGGTCTGCTGGGAATTCGATCAGAGTATTTATTGGAATTGACTGGCCACACACAAATGGGGAAATATTAGCATGTGCCTGTAACTAGACCAAGACTACAGACACTTGGGCAGCCAAGCATTATTTCCAACCCTACCACTAAGAGGGCTTCAACTACAAACACATATACCCATGTCATACCCACCGCTTCCATGTCTGGGAGAGCTGTGCCTGCAGAAGGTAGCTAGTTGGGGACGAGACAGACAAAGACTGTTCCCACAAATTGCATGATCTCCAGCATCCCCATGTCATGAAAATTGACTTAAATGCAGGCTTAGTGATTTCAAAGTCACATACTACTGGGCCAGAAGGTACAGACACTAAAAATTCAGTCACATAATGAAGCCAACTAAAAGGGGCAAAATGATGAACATGGTGCCAAGGAAGATGGCATGAGGTTGAAAATATAAACAATGTTCAAGCTTACTATTAATTATATGCAGTGTTATCAATACACCATTTTAATCAAACATTGGCAAAGAATTTTTAATAACAATATTGCATGCAGTGATACTGGTATTCTCATAAACTGGCAATAAGTGTATAAATTTCAGACTGAATTTGGCTATGTGTAAAGAGTGTTAAAATTGTGTTCATCCCCAGTAATTGTACTTGTAAGTATTCATCATGAGCAAATAACTTGTTTCAGATAAAGATATTTTAAGCCACAATGTTTGCCACAATATTACTTATAATACTAAAAAAGTTGGAACTAACTACAAACACAAATATAGGTAAATTACAGTACATATATTCCATGGAACGTTAAGTAATTATTAAGCATGTTGATTTTGAAAAGGTCGTAATACCATATTGCTTGTTAAAATAGACTATAGAATCATTATAGGTCATAAGATCTCAGTTATGTTTGTATATGTATACAGAAAGCTGTATGTGTTCATATACATTTATTTATAAGCTTATATTCATATGAATCTACATTAATATACACATAAATATAGATGAAAATACATAGATATAAGATGAAGATAGTAAAAGATTAAAAGGAAATTAAATAGTGCTTCATCAAAATTTATAGCATTGTGGCTATTTTTATCATTTATTCTGAACAGAATTCCCTACAATAAACCTATATTGCTTTTTATAACCAGAAAAAAATACAATAAGTTGTTCCTTTGTATTGGTCTGTTTTTCATTTTAGATAGGAAGACACATACTGAACTTTGAGGTCATACAGCTTTGTACTGGAAACCTATTTTCCTCCCTTTTCCTAGCTTTGCGCTCTTAGGCAGATTACTTATCTTCTCTGAGTTGAATTTTTCTCATATGTAAAGTAGACAATATCGTCTCAAAGGGTTGTGAAGATTAGATAAGAAAACATTTAGCATGTACCTGGAATGGTCTAAAGACTCAGTACATGGCAGCTATTATAATACTTTTCCTAGTAACTTTGCCTTGCTCCCAATTCAACACACTCCCCAACCACATATACCACCCCCCAAATGTTCACATCTAGTCTTCAGAGATTAGGTTTATAATGATGTTAGATAGCACCTTCTGCCACATATTACATTACCTCCAGAAATAAGGGACTAAGTCCTGGGATTAGAAAATAATTTATGACTACATGGTTCATACAATCAAACTGTAGCAATTCCTTCCCTGTCAGTTCATTTCAGTCCCTCATTACTTCCTCCCCTATCTGAAGAGCTTTAAAAAACCACCACTACTTATAAACCTAGCTTTTTTATTGAATTGCACAATGCCTTATACTTTCATATTCTATGAGATTAATTTTGTATGCCATAATTTGGCCTCCATTCTAAAAACATAGTCTTCCTCATCTTTATTTATTATTTTGAACTCAGTTCTTCACACAGTTCTGGGCATATGTAAGTTCAACCTTGCTGAACAGACAGAGTCCCAGTTGCATTCTCAGTAAAGTAATGTGTCCAACCAATAACTTACTGTGTAAAGGACTGTGCCTATAGAGGCCAAAGACAATTCAAGAACTGTTAACTAATATTTATCAAAAAAGACTGAAGGGGCATGGCCTGTTGATCTAGGAGATTCTGGTATTTAGAGCTATTGTTTGCCTTGGTGCTACATGAAAGACAGTGAAAGATAGAAACTGGGTTGAGGGATTGGGGAGTGGGGTTTATATGTAGTAATATAAAAGATCTCATCAAAATGTGTATATGTAAGGGACAGATGGTAGCACCTAATAGTAGCAGTAACAACACTCTGCAATATTGGGCCCATATGGGAAGGTCCCAGGGTTCATGTCCTAGGGCTTCTCTGTGCATGCTGGGTGTACAAGTGCCTGTGGTCCAAGCTGACAGAGGCTGCAGGCAGCAGGGGGAATATAAGACTGCAATATGAAAACCATTTTAAGGGTATCTCTCTCTCTCTCTCCTCCTCCCATGGAAGAAATAAATAACTTTTAAAAACAGATATATAAGATTTTTCAGGTATCTTAGCTCTTTAAATATGGACATAAATACTTGAAAAAGGTGTTGATTCTTCTTAATTTGGAGATAGGATAGGAAATAGGTGATAATTTTGGGGACAGATTTTCATCTGCTCAAGTTGGTGGCTAAAGGTGGGGTCTACCTAATTACTCAAGTAATAATTATTTAATAAGTATCCTCTTTGAAGATTGTCTGTAAAAGATAACTCGCATGGTAGAGCTATTCACAGATTTCTTAGGTGTTTCTATTGGACGGTCAATGTGAGAGAAAAAGGGAAAACAATGCTATTTTGGGGACCAGCAGTTAGCGTAATGTCTATGTCGCTGGACGCCCACGTAGTCGACTGTGGTTCGAGTCCCAGACCCGGTGGCTTAAACTCACATTGGGCGCGTGTGCATGCGTGCCCAAGATCCCGAGAGGAGAATGGAGGAGAAGGGATTGCGGCATGGCCATCCCCCCTGGGGGGTGATTTCCTGCTTTCTGTCTCTCTGTCTCTCTCTGTCTGTCTGGCGAGCGCACGCGCCCTATAGCAAAAACCTCTCCAAAAAAAGAAAGAAAAAATGCTATTTTTCTTTTCTTTTCTTCTTCTTTTTTTTTTTTTTTTTTTTTTTTTTTTTGAGAGCTTTTTGCTATAGGGGGTGTGCGCTCACCAGAAAAACAGAGAGACAGAGAAAAGAGAGACAGAAAGTGAGAAATCACCCCCCCAGGGAGGGGGGTGGATGGCCATGGCACAATTCCTTCTCCTCCATTCTCCTCTCGAGATCTTGGGCATACATGCACATGTGCCTGATGTGAGTTTAAGCCACCGGGTCCAGTACTAGAACCATGGTCGACTACATGGGAGTCCAGCAACATAACCATTACGCAACTGCTGGTCCCAACAATGCTATTTTATACAGTGTGTGCCACTTACAAATCACTCCTTTCATGTGTTCAATAAATACTTAATTGAGAACCTGCTCTGTGCCATGCTTTGCTCCGAGGCTAGAAATACAGCACTGAATGAGACTTCAAGTTCTTGATCTCATGACTATATATTTTAAACAGTAATAAAACTAGAAAAATGATGTATGTCACATTTTCAATGTAGTAATCAAACTCCAAATAAAGTGATCAAAACTTTTCAGTATGCTTTCATACCCTGAAAATAAACATCTAAATAGATGGATGGATGATGCAGTCAATCCTCATTATTTGTGGGTCCCATATTTCCAAGTTTTCTTGCTCACTAAAATGTATTTAGAACCCCAAATCAACATCTTAAATGCTTTCTCAGTTACTCATAGATGTGCACAGAGCAGAGAAAAATTCATGTCACTCAAGGAAGAGGCTCTCAACTAAGTTTACACAAGAGGACACAACCCTCTTATTTCAGCTTCCCTATTATAAGCAAGTGTCCTTTTTGTGGTCCATGGAGTGGCACAATTTTCCTATTTTTGTGTGTTTTGTTGCTTGTTTTACTGTTAAAATGGCCCCTAAATGTAATGCTGAAGTGTTGTCCAGTATTTCCAAGTGCAAGAAGGTTGTACTATGCCTTACAGAGAAAATACATATGTCACATAACCTTTGTTCAGGCAGGCATTATAGGGCCATTGGCTGTGAGTTTGGTGTTAATTAATAAACCATATGTATCAAATAATATGTCTTTAAACAGAAACTCACACAAAACAAGGTTATTATTTGCCCATTTGATGGAAACGTGACCATGGGCTCACAGTAGACTAATAATGTATTTCCCCTAAGATCATTTCTTGAGTATTCATTCATTTAGTGTTTGCATTAATTTTTATAGAATAACTACCAGCAGTAATAAGAATTAGTTGTGGATAGATAGTAGGAGCAGAGAGAAAGAGAGAGAGAGATTAGAGGCATGGAGGAGGTCACGTACCATAAAGAGACTTGTTTTTATCTTGTGGTGAAATGTCTTGCTTTTGGATATAAACTTAATCTTACCTTGAATCCTTCTGGAGTGACCAGGTTCAGTTAGGAGGCTGAACTTCCTGAAAGCCCTTTCTGAAAAAGGAGGCTAACCCTCACAGATCTCCATGAGTACCAGCTGTTGACCTCTCCTGCCATCCCCATCAGAAAGAAACACTTTCCCAGGCCTGTATTTGATTTCAACACTCAATTATTTTCTTCAACCTCACCCACATGCTAGTACATGTCCAATAAAGTGTTGAATTTTTTTCTCTTTAGCTGTAAACACAGTACAAATCCAACTCCCACATAAACAGTATCTGCTGCAAAATCATGTAGCACCCACATATTTGTTTAAATGAAACAAGGCCCAAATGGAAAAGTTACAATCTCATTTAAAGTTTAAATGCCTGGGGACAATTCTGATAGTGTTTAGAGGTGGATAATTGTGGGAAGCAGAAGAAATGAAAGATAAATATTGGCAGTAGCTGAAAGAAAGCGAAAAGGCTATATTCAGATCTGTGAGCAACACCAATAAATGGTATGGTGTAAAAGAGATTTCATAAGTATTTAATGTCTAGGTATATATCTTCCTCAAGTGCCGGGAGCCTTCTGACTTCCACAAGCACCATCACGTATGAAAAGGAATAGGCAGTATTTATTATTGCAAAGCATTCAGCAATAGCCTTGCTCTTACATACTTTAAGTAGAAGTCCTACTGTTTTCAGAGACTAAGGACCTCTAGATAGATAAAGAGTGCTCTAGAAAATCTTCATCTTGGAGCTGGAAAATGCCACAAGGTAAAAACAAGCAGAGGAAGATGTTTTGGAAGCCTTCATTTATTTCCAAAGGGATAGGCACCACATTTCACAAACATTACAGTCACTGAGAAGATAATATTTTTGTAAATGGATGAAGTACAGGGACTAAATCATAGGATTTTATTTTGTTTTACAATATTAAAAAAATTAGACATTATATAATTGGTATTCAATATTAGTATAGCTTGGGTGATGACTTATTGCAACATTTGACTGGTATTTACAGGAACCTTTCAAATAACTTATTTTCACTAAAGGATACAAAACATTCAAAATTTACCTGAAAGAGGAATACATTTCTTAGAAGCATCTGATGATAAGACTTGACTTTAACTAAAATTATATACTTTTATTATTCTTTTTTAGAATTATTAATTTAATTTTATTCATTGTCATTATTTTATTTATTTATCTATTTATTTATTTTTGAAGTTGACCAGAGAGAGAGAGAGAAAGAAAGCAAGGAAGCAAGCTGCCAGGTCCAGGACTAGAACCACAGTCAGCCACGTGGGAGTCAAGCCACCCCAACCTCCATGCCACCTGCCAGCCCCACACTTTTGTTATTCTTGTTTTGTATCTGGTATGTATACATGTGACTGACATTGATGTATTTTTGTACAGAACCTGTTGAGGGTACCATCTCTGACATGTATTTTTCTCCCAGAAAATGTTCTCTAAATTCCCTTTTGGGTTTCCATTTTCAGTGGCCAGGAGAAAACTCACAGAAAAGTCACAAAAGGAGTGGGAGTTAAGGACTCAGAGACAAAATCTGAAAGGGTAAATGATCCAGAGAAAATAGTTCACCAGAGACAATGCTGTGGGTACCAGGAAGTCAGACTCAGGAACATCGGCCATGGGCACTGAGTTTACATTGGCTGAGCTATAGGCTCTGAACTGATCAAACATGTCCTTCACGCTGTCCCTAACCGGCTACAATCCGAGCACCACTAGGTGAGATCTGGTGCTGAGAAAACCAATGAGCCTGATTCCTGTGCAGGCCCATGGCTTCCATTCTGTTTTGCTGCCAAAGATATCCTTACTCTCAGTCCATCACTATCGCACATGCACACTCTTTTATTCTCCCCAAGAGGTTTTTGTCTTAGGGCAAGTACACTCACCAGAGAGCGAGAAGCAGAGTCAGTGAGAGAAAATTTGAGAAATTATCCTCCATTGTGGATGGCAATTTCTTCTCCTCCATTCCCCTGCCAGGATTTTGGACATGCCTGAACATGCATCTGGCGTTATTTTCAAGCCACCTGGTACAGAACTTGAACCATGGTTTGCCACATGGGAGTCCAGCAATGTAATTGCTATGCCATCTGCTGGCCACAATGCACACACTCTTTATCAAAGCCCTTACCACCAAAGGGTGTAAGGATGGGATGTCATGGCTCCGTGTATTAGCTCCCCAGTCAAATTTCTCAGGTTCAGGTCCTGCCTGTAATACTTCATTCCACTGTGGCCTTGGCCAAGTTACCTTACATCCCTATGCTCCACTTTACCTATGCATGAAAGGTGGTCTAGTGAACATTTTGTTGTTATTTTTAAGGCTTATTTTTATTCATTTCCTCCATGAAAGAAAGAGAGAGAGAGATGGCACCCCCAACAGTTTCTGATGCCATGATCCACCCTAAGTCTCAGCCAGTCCCAGATCTTGGGATCCCAGATGTGTGCCTCATGTACTCAGGGAGGTCTCTGGACTTGAATAGGAACCTTTCAATGTGAGGTCGCTTTGCAGAGTGTCATGTTTTACCTCTGCACCACCATTTGACCCCGTGTTGCAGTTTCAACTGACTTTATTTGAAGCCCTTCTCCTATTTGAATGTTCTTTCACTTTATGAACTTTGATACAAGGCAGAGCCAGCCTCTCACTAAGGAAACTGGAATGTAGGACATTCTTCAGCCCAGATGTCTTTACATCTAGGATGCAACCACATGGTCAACACTTGGCCCACCAGACTGCTTGAAACTTTGCCTCAAATAAGCAGATGTGACAAAGAATCATGCCAGGGGTAAGTGGCACAGCTCCAGCAAGAAGGCCCACTCTCTCAGATGGCAGAGAGAGAAGGGCCAGTGGAGATAACAGAATTGGCAGTATCCATACAGCAAATTCAAGCATTTGGAGTTTAGTGGTGTCCATTCTGAGGCACAAATTTGGATAAGGCAAAAAGTAATTGTTTAATGGGAGTATATAAGACTAGAAGGAAAACAGAAATAGAGCAAGAAAATCAGAACTGATTGTCAGTTCTCTAAATTAAAGCCTCTAATAGCTAAGTATCCAATAGGATAATAATCAAAGTGTTAGCTTGGTCATAAATCTCTTCGGCATTTGCCCAAGCCAAAGTATCCAAACTGAAACCCTTCTGCTAGTCCTCACAATTCAAACTACAACAGATCTCTCCAGTAGGCAAACATTATCAAGCATGTTCATGCCTATACCACCTACTCCTACTCACTCGAAGGGCCCTTCTCAAAAATCTCTTCCTCAATGCAGCCTTCTCCAGCCCTTTTGCCAAAGAAAAATTGATTGCTCCCTTCTCTCTGTTCCCCTAGTCTTTGATAACTGTCTGTTGAGAGTATTACCACATGGAATTATGATTTGTATGGGCAGATTAATTTTCTGATTCTTAGCTTATAACACAGTGCCAATCTATGGTCACTTAACAAACAATTAAGTGTAATCTTGAGGGTCAAAAATAGAATTTGGACAGGAACCAGAAAAAAAAAAAAAACTTTAATAACTAAGGCACAGTTTGGCCTCAGCTAGGAAATACATTTGGATCTAGTGGATCAATAAAGCAAGAGCATACAAATGTGATTTTTATATAAAGTTTTTATGGGGATGTTACCAAATAGAACTGAGCACCCAACTACAAGGAAACTTAAGTCAACAGATTTCTAACATTGTAATAAATATTTTTCTCCAACGCACATACATAATTTCTTTTACATTCATTCTTGAATTGTTTGCAAGCCTTCTGTTGATGGAGGCCAAAGACGTAAAATCTCTGAATGACAAGAAATCCAGAATATTTCTTCTGCTTAACAAAGAACCTCAAATCAATTACCTGGACCACGAAAATCTAATATATACTTGATCAGATCTCACCAAATACTTGGTAAAAGAGTCATATAAATGAACAATGGTCCTTACGTCCCCCAAAACTCGTTAAGATCTAAAATCGTCAGGCAATGTGAAGGAGTTCTAAACATATTTTGTAATATAATTTTTTTTAATGATGTGGGATACTTGAAAAAAGGAAACCACCAACCTATGCAGGAGTAAAGCCTTTGTTCAGTGCAGGGATTCTTACACTCACACTGTATCATCAAGTCTTCAGTCCAATGACTTCCATTCATTATGCCCTTCATGTTCTTACTTCCCAGATCAAATCAGATTTATCATCAAAATCACTCCTTGGCAAATATCTATAAATGTTTTCTCTCTCTTTTCTTCTATAAGCACTGCCTTGCAATATTCTAACTCTGTTCACTGTGGCATTTTGGTATGGTTCATTGTTT
The DNA here is from genome assembly GCA_026018925.1 of Tupaia tana. NCBI lineage: Eukaryota > Metazoa > Chordata > Mammalia > Scandentia > Tupaiidae > Tupaia > Tupaia tana. Next base: position 97,776,578 of record JAKSZU010000001.1, on the reverse strand, counting down.
TTGGAATTATTTTGTTTTAATTTTTTCATCATTATTAATATATTTTTATTTGATCAGAGAGAGAAAGGGAAATTGAGAAAGCAGATTGCAAGTTACAGGATTCAAACTGTAGACAGCCATGTGATAGCACCTTAACCACCAGGCTACATGCTGGCCCCAGTATGATTCACTTTTGGCATCCCACACTTCTTACTTTCTCAGAGAGGTTGCTTGGTCATTCACCCTTTCTCCTGCATCCTCAAACACTTGCTCTCTCCTGATCATTCCCATTGTTACTCACCCACTTTCCTGTCCTTTAAAACATCCTCCTCGATCCTTCATACTCACCAAAGGCCAATTCTTTCTCTCCTTCCCTTTGTAGCCAATCTTTTCTCTAAAATGTTGTCTAGAAATCTGTATTCATTTTGATCACTGCCCATTTACTTTTCAGATTACTTACTGTTATCTAAGTTATGCCTCTCTTTTCAAAATTACCCTTAGTAAAGTGACCAGTGATTTCTAAATTTTTAAGTCCTCACATCACTAAACTACCAACAACATTCAGCTAAGTTGACCACTCTCTTTTGTTGAAACATACATTTCTGTCCCTTCTATTATATGATATCACACTCTCCTGAATGTTTTTCTCTTCTAATACTACCTTCTTAGGCTCATTAACAGGACCTCCTCTCTGTGATGTTTAAATTTTAGTTTCTCAGGGTTCAATTCTGGGGCTTCTTATTTTCTAAATTGTCTATTCTTACCTCTTTCTCCAATAGATTTATTTTTACAGTTTTTTGCTATAGGGCTTATGCGCTCACCAGAAAGACAGAGAGAGACAGAGAGCAGGAAATCACCCCCCAAGGGATGGCCACACCGCAATCCCTTCTCCTCCATTCTCCTCTCAGGATCTTGGGCATGAATGTACAAGCACCGGTGTGAGTTTAAGCCACTGGGTCTGAGACTCGAACCGTGATCTACTACATGGGAGTTCAGCAACATAGCCATTACGCCAACTGCTGGTCCCACTCCAATAGATTTTCTACAGAGCCAGAGTGGTCTTTGGCTACTAAATCCAAGTGTATTTCTCCCTTGCTTAAACCTTGTAGTGTTTTGTTGTATTAGAGTTCTCAAGAGAACCAGAAGCAATAGGGCATGTGTATGTGTGTGCATGTGCGTGTGTGTGTGTGTGTGTGTGTGCATGTGTGTGCATGAACTTCAAAAAGTTCATGAAAAAATTGAATGAGTTTATTTTGGTGTGGAAAAAATTTTGAAATACATGCATAGATTTTTGGAATATATATCGTCCATGAACTTTTTGAAGACTCGTTACAGATCTATAGAAGATATTCGAGGAAATGGCCTACCTGATTATGAAGGGCAGGAAATCTCATGACTCACCATCTGCAATCTGGAGAACAATGAAACCTGATAAAACAATTCACTCCAAGTTCAAAGAACAGAGAGCCAGGAGAGCCTATGATGTAACTCCTGATATGAGTTCTAAGACCCAGGAACCAGGCGCTCCAGTGTCTGAGGACTAGAGAAGATGGCTATTTTAGTTAAAGGAAAAAAGAGAATTAGCCCTTTCTAGTCTTTTTGTTCTATCTAGGCCATTAATGGATTGGATAATGCCATTCTACCCTAATTAGGGTATTTTTTTATTTTACTCAGTCTACCAATTCATGTTAATATGTACCAGAAACACTCCCACAGAGACACCAGAAATGTTTTACCAACTGTGTATGCATCCCTTAACCCCTTCCAATTGTTACATAAAATCAACCATCTCACTTACCATTCTACTTAGCATAAAATCTAAAATCCTCAAAATGACCTGGCCTTTGTCCATAGCTCTAGACTTGCCCACCTACCTAAGACTTCAAATATGGTGTGATTACTTTTGCAAGCATTTAAAAGTATACATACCTCTGTATATTTTGCATAAAAGAATGAGGCTTACTGCTGCACACAGGTTTCTCTGTTCAGAGATATAAGAAAGAATATTTTACTTTTGATTTTATAATTCATCTTGTTATAGATATAAAATAATGAGATTGTAAGAACTGTTACATAGATGGAAAAAAGGAAGTCCAGAGTTATGAATAATATTTCTGCAGATTCTCAAGTAAAATTAAATAATAAATCTCACACCACTCCGGGTCCAGATCTAGTGACTAAAGTGTTGTATTCCAGTATGTTCACTAGAATTACATGCATCAACAGCTAGCAGAGTCCTCTCAGCTCTTCACTACTGCCCCCAAAAGAATAAAGATCAGATCCTTAAAAATGACCTGAAGTTCACTCTATTTTCTTGTTTCCTTTCCATAAACTTTCTCATTCTGAAGTGAAAAAACTATGCTGCAGGTCCTTCCCTTTTCCAGTTTAATATTTCCTAAGCATAATTTTCTTCTGTTCTACAGATACTCAAACCAAATACATTTAGAATGAGATGTATATTAACTCCTTAGCTACACTGGTGAATAAATATAAATTTATATTAAAACCTACAAAAAACTCTAAAGCTTAAATAATCTGTCTTCCATGCTAAATGGTAATTCAATACCATTTTATATAAGGAACCAGCTCAACAAAAATGTGACTAACTAAATGGTGTAGTAAAACTTAAAACATGAGATCTGATAAGCAAGAAAAAACCCTGAATTTTGAGCTTTGTAATTCTTAAACCATTCTGGACTTTCTGCAATTTGAGGTTTTGCTGTGTGTTAGATCATTTCTGGATGTTAATCATAGTCATAAACTGTAGTTATAAGAGAGTAGGTATAGGAGATAAAACAGATTTTCTACTAATTCCGACCTATATCATGAATGTTTGTTTCTTGAATAAAGCATCAGTAGGTATAGGTATTTCACTGGTATTTATCTTTTTCTTTTCAGTGTATTAAATAAAATCGGCAACCAACAAAAGATTCTGCTAAATTAAGGCCTTTACACTTTAAAAACAAAATGTCCCTAGGTGAAGTCCTGTTAGAACTAGAGAACTTCTAATAGAGCAGTCTTTTGACTAGTTTTGATGCAGAGATCACCAACAGTTTTCTCTCAAAATTCAAAAAAAGATGTGGTTAGGGAAAGAGTATAGGGAAAGAAATCAGGGAGAAAAAAGGGAGGCAAGACATTTGTGGGACACAGAAAAGGTTTACTACCTGTTGATGATAATGTGTATAGTATTCTCAACTGGACTGGTCTGAGTTGTATTTCATATTGAGTAAATTCTCTTTACAAGCTAAATGATGTATAGCAATTGAACATTTAAAAAGATAGTAATAAAAATAGAATTAAATTTTTAAAATAAGAAATAAAGAATGATACATTCCTCAAAAGTAAGAACAGGGCTTGTCCAAAGCTCAAAAACAAACAACAACAAAAAAGAGATGCGGTTGCTGGAAAGAGAGTCAGTCCTCAAATTCTAAAGGGCACCGAAGACATTTGTTCAAACCCCTGTGACCTGTGCTTACTGAGTCAAGGTATCTCCAAGAATAAAGGGATTGACCACGTCTCAATCCCTTCTCCTCCATTCTCCTCTCAGGATCTTGGACACACACGCACACGCACCCGGCGTGAGTTTAAGCCACCAGAAACCACAGTCAACTACATGGGAGTCTAGCGACATACCCATTATGCTAACTGCTGGTCCCACAGCCATAAAAATCTAATCGGAAATTTATTTTCATTCTCGAAGCTGAGTGCATGAGAACAAGCAATTTTTTTAAATAGCATAAGCAACGCCCCCAAATAAAAATAAATAAAATAGGAGGGGTGCTAGCAAAAGTAAAGTAAACTTTAAGGAAAACAACAATCATCTGAATCAGGCTTATTTCGGGGAAGTCTGCTCCTATACTCTGACAGACACAGACCAGCCATCCAAGAAAAAGATCAATGAAGAAGTCAGTTTTCCAAAGGTCCTTGTGGAATGCAATCTGCACTATCTCACTGGTGACACCGTTTAACTGTTCATCTTTTTGACCCAAGAGAGCCAGTGCCAAAGAAAGCTATTCTGTGCCCTCTCTTCTCTGACACTGCAGCATTCCAAGTCTGTCTTCAAAAGGCTCCTGAGAAGCCAAAGTCTAACCATTCTCTCCATTTCTTTTCTCACAGCCCCCAACTATGAGAGGGTCAGTATCAGAGGAGCAAAGACTTGAACCTGAAGAACTGTTCCGTCCTCACCAGCCCTTGGGCTCCAGTAAGGTCATATGTGGACTCTCATTTTTAAAACAATTAAATCATAGTCTACAGAGGATGTGTTACCTAGTTGAGGTCACACCTCCAACAGGGGCCCATCTCAAGAGATAAAGTGACCATTTGGCCCCCACTGTGCATTTCTTTTCTTTTCCAGTCCGCTACCATCCCTCCACCAAGCAGAGAGCTGGAAGAAAGGTTGGCTCATGTCCCTGCAATATGCTAGTTTATTTGTTTGAAATTCTGTTAATATCATGTGAATCCAGAGGCAGACTAGCCAATTTGGAAGAGCGGCAGTCTATAGGATGATACCATTTTACGGAAGTCACTTCTCCTTGAAGGGTGGTCCAGACCTGCGCTCTCTGCTTCTCCATGTTTCTCAACCGTTCTGGCGGCGCATCATCTATCCAGCCGTTAGAGTTACATATGGTGAAGATCTCACTGTGTAAACTGACAGCAGAACCACTCCAAGTTCTCCTCCATAGAAGGGACTGGTGGGATCTCTCTGTGTCAGAAAAACAGAAAGATCTAGTATTGCAAATAGCAACATTTCCATGGGGGCAGGGGAGAGCTCCAAGGTCCCTATTCTAAGCAAGACTTCCTAACCTTTGGTGCGCAGATCCCGTTTCAGCCAGGTGAAGTCTATGATGGCTTTGCACAATCATGTTCTTAGAATAAAGTAAGTCCTGTAGGCATACAAAAGAAATAAATCATATATAAACCATTTTAAGACAAATTATTGACATAGTAAGATGTCTTTTTTTATTAATACATTAAATGGAAAGATCTAGTTGCAGGTCCAATAATTACCGTAGTTTCCCAATAGTGCTGAATATAAACAACATCTCTTGATATTGAAAATGACTCTAACTTGAGTCAAAAATATATGTGATTTTTATTGATGACTACTAAATCACAGGTACTGCAAAGTCTGTGGTAACTAATTGCCTATATTCATAATTTAAAAATGCTGAATTTCATTAGAGATAAATGAAAATAAATGTGCAATCTCTTTTTAATCCAATTCTACAGAACTTTTGATTCAATCTGTGGACCCCGGCTGAAGAAGCTGCTCTAAAGAATCATGATGACTTTAGGATCACCGTCCTGCCTAACAAGCGTATACTACCCACAGCTGAGCATATTCCAGTTAGCTTTTCTTAATGCCTTTACCTTTCAATTATCCAGGGGCCAGTAGGAATTTGATTACTCTGCCCTTCCTTTGACTAAACCAATAGTTAATATAGTCTTATTAACTATATTAGCTCATAAGCATTATTTCCCAGAGTGAGATCATCACACCAGAAAATATCGATTATTCACATGTATTACAGCAGGTCTTTGGTGTAGATCTGTCTCCGCTGTTGGATATGTGGGCCATATCTCAGCTGACAATGCAGTGGGTAAGCACTACTAAGGTTAGGAATCTCCATTATTACAGGAAAGTATAGTAGAAGAAAGGTCCACTATACAGCAAGTGGAGACAAGATGTTGCCTGAATGGAGTCCTCATAAGCACAGTGTGTTCCTCAGCAATGTTCGGAACTATAATGAAGTGGAATACACAGGGAGTTATGTGAAATCGCAATATGTACCGAAATTCAGTTTAGTTCATCAAATTGGCTCTGCCTTCTTTCGTGTTTACTAATTTTCCTATCCAATTCTTTTACTCTTTCCCTAAGCTTCAGCAGAGTAGTAAACACTATCTCTATCATGCTCTTTTTATCATTTCACGTTAGTTTTTGTGATGCAAATAAATCATACGTCTTGTGTTCAGCAGAATACACTGCTTACTTGACAAAGCACAGTGCTGAGCTTATTTTAAAAATTTTTATAAATACTCATTCATTCACCAAAAATAAATAAGAAATTTACCTAAAAGAAGGAAGTAAACATATTAACTTACTTGCTGATACTCTGTTTTATGACTGTTCTGTTGCTGGAAAAAATAAATAAATACCTCAAACTCATCGGAGGGAATTCAAATTGTTTGGATAGCAATTGCCAAGAATAAATGACATTTTCTTTGGATAAGGTCATATGTATAAGAACGTTGTTTAAGGGCCAGAAGGTAGCATGGAGGTTAAGGTATGGGATCTCACATGACCAATTGCATGGTTTGAGTCCTGGATCCAGCAGCTTGAAAAAAACATGCTGGGTGTGTGTGTATGCCTCAAATCAGATAAGGAAATGGAGGAAAAGGAATCGTGGCCTGCCCATCACCCTCAGGGGTCAATTTCTCACTTCTCTCTCTCTCTCTCTCTCTCTGTCTCTCTCACCAGCAATCACTTGCACCCTTTAGTAAAAACTAAAAAATATATATATATATATATATATATTTTATAATATAAATTTTATAATAATTTTATTAAAATATACATATATATTTTTAACTGTTATTTAGAATGGATATAATCTGATATTGCACATCAGATTGGCATCACCAGCATCATCAAGACCTAGCATTCATTCATTCATTCATTCAACAAACCATGTTGAGGCCTCATTAGGGAAGAAACACGAAGAATACCTGGCGCAGGCCTGAAGGAACTCAAAGCCTAGACAGGTGACAATAATGGACCAAACCCAACCTAGGCCTCAAGTATTGCAGTTTCTTTCTGCTTTCAGATTCCACTTCTAATCGTTTCCTATTTGTGTGACATAACCATCTTCTCTAAATGGTATTGCTGCCAAATCAATCTTACTAAAATACAAATAATAATATATTAATAATAGATAAATAGATGATAACCCAAATGTTCAACAATAAGGAAATGGTTGAGGAAATAGTAGCATTTCCACAAAATTTGTACAATCAATAAAAACTGTCTTCATGAAGGGTATTTAATAATATGGGACATTTGTATTACTCTAGTAAGTACAACAACTGAAATAAATTGTACATACATGTGATCTCAACCATATAAGCAGACACATACAGAGAAATAGAACTGGATGGAAACATATCAAGATATTGACCATGGTTATAATTTTGAATTATTACAAAAAAATCTTTAAATGTAGAAATTTGGGGAGAAAAATTATAATGAGAATCCATAACATTTATACAATTTTAAATTTACTATTTCCTTTTCTTAACCAGAAAAGAACTTTTTTTAAAAATCTGATTATGTAAATCATAATCCTGGTTAATAATCTTTCAATGCCTTACTTGTGATTTAGTGAACTGATGCCAATTCTTGGACTAGACTAACACTCAAAGGACTCTCCAGGCTGATACCCCTTTCTTTGCAGCGTTTTCTTCCATTCCCCTTCTACAGATGGTATCTCGCATTCTGGTTTGTCACCCTGAAGCTCTTCAGCCTCTGAACCTTTGCTCAGGCTGTTGCTACTTCTGAGAGCTTGATTAAGAGAGGGCCAGATGGTAACTACCCCAGCAACGCTCAGAACTATAATGAAATGGAACACACTGTGTTTACGAGGACTCCATTCAGAAACAGCACTGTGGGTGTTAGGAAGGAATAATTTAATAAAGCCATTTAGGGGTGGGGAGGATTGGCAGGGGTAAGTGTGAATAATCACAGATGGTAGGTAGCTCAACTGCCTTTTAGGAAGAGTGGGTTCAGGTAGCTGTGGGACTTTTATCCTGATAAATAAGTGATAGAAGCTTGAGGCCAGAGCTGGATGACTTAGAGTAATGGAGAAGAAGCTTTCGTGGGGCTTGTGGTCTTCACTAAATAAGTGCTGAGCCAACATTTAGGATTGAAGCATCACCAAGTCATAAACCTGGTCCAACTGCTCACACCTTTGCCCAGCCTCTGTAAGGCTCTGGAACCCTCCTCCTCTTTGACCTTCTCCTCACCTCTCCCACACACTACCATGTAAATGTCTCCATTCTCTGAACTCTTTGTGCTTTTGGCTGATAGGCACTTCTCATTCCATTTTGCCTTAGGTCTATTTGAGGACTAGCCAATCACCCTCACTAGATGAAAAACTTCTTGAGGACAAGATTTACTTTTAACTATACCTAGTATACTACTCCTCCATACATATTAAATAAATGAATGACTGAATTAATTAGAGAACAAGTAAACTAGCTCAATGCTAAGCCAAGAATACAGGGATTAATTAAGAATATGAAAAGGTTCTCCAGATGCATTACAAAAAGCAATTCATTTCTGCCAGTTTGACATAGGGTGGAGTGAGAAAAGGGCACTGACTTACTGAAGATTTTACCTTGGCCTGGCTGTAATCTAGAGAAATAAATTCCTAAAGTCTCCAGAGCCCTCCTCAGAGCACACTTCAGTGTCACTATCTGACAACTGACTCTAAGCACTCCTATATCTTTCATGAGAAAATGTCACTGGAAAGTGAATCATTGGAACCTCCATTGGACCCCCAAGTGATATCAGCCAGACAAGCAGCCCTTCAACCTGATGTCACATTGAGCTCTTTGGGTGGAGGTAGGAGCCGAACCAACATTAGAACAGCATGCCATAAATAAGAAAAGACTGACCTGCACATTCTAATAACAATAACCATTCTTGAACTATTTAGCTCTTGCCTGCTGTATTTCACACTCCTCATATTTCTCATTTGCAAGAGTCAGGCCTCTGCCATGAATCACCCTCTATTGCTAGGTCCATGTATTCTTCCAGAATTACCCTCTCAACTCAGCAGAAATCACAAGTTCTAGAGTTGGTCATCCCTCACCCAGGTAAATGGGACTGTCTCTTTTTCAATCCTCTGGTGGAAACATCTCTGCTGGGAAGCCATTCCCAACCAAGCAACTTGCCAGCTCCTCACATAATCTTTCTACAATGACTTCCTCCTCCATCCACCACAAAGAACATTTGCACCCACCAGAGAAAGAGAGACACTATGGGGAAGGGTCAAACAGCAATCTGTTATCCTCTACTTATGGTTCTGGTCCTTTTAGGATTCAGGGCACATGTACAATATGCACCCAGAGTGTTATTCAAGCTACTGGTTCTGAGAGCCAAACAAGACAGTTGGTCATGTGAGATCCTACCACCTTAACCACCAGGCCACAGGCCTACCCTTTACACTGACTACTCTTCACACCAGTCTTTAGGACCAAGGCCCAAGTTTGTCACCTTCGACAATTTCATGGGAATTTCATTTATATAGGCTCCATTAGCCATGAAGATTGGTTGTTGTTTTGTTTTTGGTTTTTTGTTTTTGGTTTTTTGGGGGGTTTTCTTTTAGTGGTTTTTGCTATAGGACATGTGCGCTTGCCAGAAAGACAGAAAGAGACAAAGAGACAGAAAGCGCGAAATTACCCCCCAGGGGGGATGGCCAAGCTGCAATCACTTCTCCTCCATTCTCCTCTCAGGATCTTGGGCACGCATGCACACGCGCCTGGCATGAGTTTTAAGCCACCGGGTCCAGAACTCGAAGCACGGTCAACTACATTGGAGTCCAGCGACATAGCTATTACGCTAACTGCTGGTCCCTTGTTTTGTTTTTTAATTATCAGAGGGCCTGAGCACTCACAAGAGAGAGATGGGTGAAGGATTGGGGGAGAAAAGGAGGAGAAAGCATCTCCCAATGGGACATGGTTACGCTGCAGTCTCTTCTCCATTTCTCAATCCTGTCAGGATTTGAGACATGCAAGCAGATGCACCCAGCATATTTGTCAAGCCACCAGGCTCAGATTCAAACTGCAGTTGGCCATGTGGGATTTGGCTCCCTTAACCACTAGGATTTTTTTAAGCCTTGTCCGACCATCTCTTTTCTCCACTACACCAGAAATCTGCAAATACTATCCGCTTACAAGACCGAAATGCTTAGATATTATGTCATTCATCTTCTATCTTGTGAGGCTCACTGTAAAATCTACAATAAAAATACAACCCAAAGAAGATGCTGCCTTTCAGTTGTAATTTATACACTTTAAGTCCATTTTATCCATGTCTAATTGACCACTCTAAATTTTACAGTGCTGGTGGAAAATATCCAAATGCATCCTCTTATAGCGGCTAGGTGGAAATCAGTATTGTCAGTTCTGCTGAAGTGAAGAGTCTGCTAAACAAAACTATTCCTTCACTAAGTACCAGAAGTCAGCCTTCTATGGCTAATTACCTGCTGGGATTTATAGAGGTGCTGAAGAATTCTGTGGTTTCTGCATCTCTTCTCATCTGTAACAGTTTGCCCAGGGCATGACACCACTGGGATCACTCTCATGCCTTTGAGTAAAGGCATTGGGTTTCCTTGAAGTCTCCCTACTAGATGCTTTAGTGTCTTCTCCAACACCCTGGACACTGTTTAGTGAAGAGAAGCATGCCTCTTGAGTCATTTCATCTTCTTTTGGACAACTTTTGTTTAAAAAATAATTATATGATAAATAATAAAATATAAATCCAAAATATGCTATTTAGAATTTATAACTTTGACATTTTATTCATTTTTTTTTCATTTTCATGAGACAAATTAAATATTTAAAATAAAGCTGAAATTTCAAAGAGGATTGGTTAGGCTCATATCCCTCCCTAGGGAATTTTAGTGTGATAGCTTCAAGGCTGTTTCTTAAATTCCTCTATATGTAATTTGAGTAATATGAATTTGCTGATATTTGACTTTTTTTTTACCTAAAGAAATCAATTTCATGTGGTATACCTTAACACAAATGTCTTATGAGTTAGTTTTTAAATTTACAAAAATAATACTGTACCATACATATCACTTTGTAATTTTCTGTTTTCACTCAATATAATACTCTAAAGTCTGTATATACCTTTACAGTGTGCATAGCACACTTTTATAGCTCAATAGGATCCCACCGTGAAGGTGCCTTTTTGTCTTATTTATTATACAGGCCTCCATTTGTTGGCTTTGCTTTTACAAAGACTAAGAATGGATATCTGTGCCCCTATATCCTCAATCACATGAGTGAGAGATTTTCAAAGCTATATAATAAGTAGGATTACTGGATGGTGAAATAAATTTTCCGTTAAACAAGAAAGCGCCCTCCCTGTTCCAGCAGCATAGTGATAGCATAGCATCTGCAATGCGGGTGCGAGCTAGGAAGGCTAGGGCGAGGGTCATAGCAACTCTTAAAAGTTTCTCTCTCTCCCTTTCTCTCTTCTCTCTGGAAATAAATAAATAAACAAAAACAAAAATAAGAGATTGCCAGCCCTGTTACAGTGGTCATACCATTTAAATTACCACCAAAAGTAAATGAGAGTTCTTACTTTTACTCTCTTATTTTACCAAACTTTATGCTACTAGTTTTTAAACTATTGCCAATGTGAGGGTCACAAATTGTTTATGTCTGGTATTTTAACTTTCACTTTTCTAATTCCTAGTGGGATTGTTGCAATTCCAATTTTCAGATAGCACTTCATTACCTGTCTATTTCTTTCTTCTGTCAATAGTTCTCAATCTTTTGTCCTCTGGACTCCTTTAAAAATTGGGACCAGCAGATGGTGTAACGGTTACATTGCTGGACTCCTGCGTGGCCAACCATTGAGTCCCAGATCCAGAGGCTTGAAATACCTCTGGTGCATGTGCATACATATCCAAAATCCCAGAGGAGACTTCAGGAGAGGAGATGATAGCATAGCCAACCTTGTCGGAAGGGAGGGTGTGATTTCTTGATTGCTGTCTCTCTGTCTCTCCAGAAAGTGCACGGGCCCCATAGCAAAAAATTTCTCTAAAAAAATTATTGTATACTCCAAAGAGCTTCTATATAGGTGAATTTTAGTTATTAATATTTACTGTATTAAAACCAAAGCTAGCTGAAGCTGGGGGTAGATTATAAGATTGAGACCCACCATGTGTACTGTGTGTCCCTCTTTCTCTCTCTCTGTCTCACTCCTGAAAGAAACAAATACACTTTAAAAAAAATTGTAGAACCAACCCCATTACCTGGTGGTTAAGGAAGCCAGATACCATATGACTGACCACACAGTTTGAATCCTATGGTGGCTTGAAATATATGCTGGGTATATGTGTGTGTACGTTCATGCCCAGAATCCCGATGGGATGGAGAATGGAGAACGGACTGAGGTATGACCATTTTCCATGAAGTATATGAAGAACGCTTTCCCTTTCTCTCTCTCTCTCTCTCTCTCTCTCTCTCTCTCTCTCTCTCTCTCTCTCTCTTGTGAGTACACATGCCCCCTGGAAAATTTAAAGAAATCTTTTTGCATTCTATGAAACAAGCAGGAAGTTGAGTTTGCAATTCAAACAATTGGCATACTTGCTTTTCTTCAAACAATCAATCATCAGGTTAAGATACACGGCAGAATTGCTCTATTGATTCTTCCCATTTTGTCACACAGAATATTAAAGAGATGCTTGAATTTCATAAAATTAAGAATTTCTAAGGCTCATCAGGACATTCTTAAGAGAAAATCATTTGTTAACTGTGTGTGCAAAAGTTAAGAGCACAATGACAATGAGTACAGTTTGGCGCCACTACTTTGTTTTCTGCTAAGGTGCCAGCATTTTTACCACCACCGCTTTCACCCCATAAGTATAAATGTCATTGCAATAAATAAGCAACTGCAATTTTAATATTATCATGAAGGTAGTTTTCACTTTTCAGACCCCCTTAAGGATCCCAAGAAACCCAGACACCCACAGATCACACTTTGAAAATCACAATTTTATGTCATATGCCCTTTGGGACTATTTGCCAGTTATCAACTTAATGCCTCTCAGCTCCAAATTTACCCTTCATTGCCTGTGCTGCAAATGGAGTTGAGCCCTAGAAATATCTATCCTTGTCAGTTAGGATGATAGTTAAGCTTTGTCAGTGGAGGGTAGTAGGAAGTCATTTGTAGGAAAAGGGGGCCTTCTTCCCTAATTCTGACTCTAGTCCCCCCCACCCCCTCCTGTAGCACATACAGCTTCTCCATAGCTGGCTCCTGTGGTGCACAGAGGCCATCAGCAGTCAGTAACAAGCAGCTTTCTGTCATACCTTCGCAGGTAGTTTCACAGCAGAGAACCTTCAGAAAAGGTCTTTTCCTGACATCCTAGAAGGTAGATTTCTTTCTTTCTTTTTTTTTTTTTTTTTTTTTTTTTTTTTTTGAGAGGTTTTTGCTATAGGGCGCGTACGCTCACCAGACAGACAGAGAGAGACAGAGAGATAGAAAGAGAGAAATCACCCCCCAGGGGGGATGGCCACGCCGCAATCCCTTCTCCTCTGTTCTCCTCTCGGGATCTTGGGCACGCACGCACACACACCGGTGTGAGTTTTAAGCCACCAGGTCTGGGTCACGAACCGCGGTCGACTACATGGGAGTCCAGCGACATAGCCATTACGCTAACTGCTGGTCCCCTAGAAGGTAGATTTCTGACAAGTTTCGGGGAACAGAGATTTAGCATATTTCACCAATGAGGCACCCAAGCAAGTTTTCTCTGTCTGTCTCTCCTTCCCTCATGCATTCTGGCAATTAAAAAAAATGTGGATTTCTTTGAAGGCCCTTATGTTGCCCACTATACATTGGTGTAGGTTTCTTGGTGGAGCTCACTCAACCAAACTTAAAGGAAGTTAAGTTGAAGGGAGAAAAGAAATGATATCAAAGAAAGTCACCATTTTGGAGGACTTCTAAGTTTTTCCGAGACTGTTATATTTTGCTTTTTAAAATACATTTATCCATTTGATGCCAGTTATTAGGAGGTTTAAAAACCTAACATAGAGGGACCAGTAGTTGGCATAATGGCTATGTCGTTGCACTCCCATGTAGTCAACTCAGGTTTGAGTCCTAGACTTGGTGGCTTAAACTCACGCCGGGCGCGTGTGCATGTGTGCCTGAGATCCCAAGAGGAGAATGGAGGAGAAGGGATTGCAGCATGGCCATCCCCCCGGGGAGTGATTTCTTGCTTTCTGTCTTTCTATCTCTCTCTTTCTGGTGAGTGCACACACCCTATAGCAAAAACCTCTCAAAAAATAAAATAAAATATCTCACATGGAGAATATAACGGACCCAGCTGTGATGGCACAGACATAGTAGGCTGACCTGCAGTGCAGGAACCACATGGTGATCATGATTGGAACCGTCAGTCTGGTTGGCCTGAAACAAGCCAGGCACATGCATGATTGCCCAAGATTTCATGAGGACTAGGAAAAGGTGATTGTGGTGTGACCAGACCCTGTGGAGAATCTCTCTCTCTCTCTCTCTCTATCTCTCTCTTTCTCATATGTTCACATCTATCATGAATAAACTTTTTTAAAAAGTTTTTAAATGCTTCTCCAAGAGAAGGGAATCTTGTTATTAAGAACAAGAACATTTTATCCTTCTTTGTTTCTCTGAGGCTAAAGAACAATGCCTTTCAGATGGTAGCAAATGTTTGTTTTATGGAGAGGAGGCAGAGAAAGGAATGATTATAAAGAATAAGATATTTTACACACACATGCCCATGCACTTGCACATTCTGGAAAGCAAAGAAGAGGATGCAAATTAAGATAGTATTTAAAAATAAAAGGGAGCCACAGAAATAGTAAAAGGTTTAATTCCAAGCCATCTTACATGTTCTTATTTCAGAGACCTCTCAGAAAGAGCCAAATAAAGTAGGCTTTCTATGTTTCTTTTCTAATTTTAATATGAGAGGAAATGCATCTCTTCCTACTTTAAGAAATTAAAGATATCAGCAAAATAAGTTCCAAAGTGACAACTTTCCATTGAAAGGGTAAATTTTTATGGTTAAGATAAATTACAGCTCTCTGAGATTTCAGTGATGACAATGTAAACAGCCCCTGAACTACAGCAGCCAAACTGGGGAGTTTATAAATAAAAGCTACTCTGTCTTTTTCATTCTCTCCCACCTGTCCCATCGTTACACCTATTTCAGCCACCAGAAGGAAGCCAAGATTTCTTTTTCCTTTTATCAGTTTTTGATGACTATATGCTAAGAAAAGCCTAGTATATATGTATACTCATAAAATATTATTATATATTTGCCAAAAGTCATAGCATCTTTGATTGTTCCGTCTGTCCTAGAGACGTTATTGTCTATCCTGTGTGACCCAGAGACTTTCAATTAAGAACTGTTTTGTTTTTTTATTTGAGAAATTTTTGCTCTAGGGCACATGCACTCACCAGAGAGATAGACACAAAGTAAAAAATCACATCCCCCATCCCAAGAGGGATGACCATACCACAATCCCTTTTCCTCCATTCTCCTCTCGGGATTTTGGGCATGCATGCACACATACCTGGAGTGAGTCTTAAGCTGCGGGGTCCAGGACTTGAACCATTGTAGACTATGTGTAAGTCCAGAGACATAACCATTATTCCATCTGCTGCTCCCTTCAATTAGAAATTCTAATGGGCAACAAAAGAAGCAATAACTGCCAACCCTTTAAATCTAAGTCCCGGACCAGTGGTTGGCATAATGACTACATTGCTGGACTCCCATGTAGTCAACCGCAGTTTGAGTCCCAGACCCGGTGGCTTAAACTCACGCTGGGTACATTTACGTGTGTTCCCAAGATCCCGAAAGGAGAAATAGAGGAGAAGGGATCATGGCGTGGCCATCTCCCCTGGGGGGTGATTTCTCGCTTTCTATCTCTTTGCCTCTCTCTGTCTTTCTGTTCAGCACATGCGCCTATAGCAAAAACCTCTCAAAAAATAAACAAATAAAAACTAAATCTAAGTCCCTTGTTAGTTGTGTAAGGGGCACTGGAAATGTCAGGGGAGAAGCCACCCGGTGTGGGGAGATGCAGTAGGGAAATGTCTCGGGACACCAGTCTGACCATTACAGAGCTCCCTTCGTCTTTGGAGTGCTCTATCATTGTTAGAATCACTCAGGATCACCCTCTGGGTTTACATCCTTAAGCCTTTTGGAAAATTTCAAAGGAAGTGAATGCCATTTGGAAATTCCTCCTATGAACAGAATGAGCAACTCGTGCTGGTCTGGGAGAGAATGAATGTCTTCACAGATTATGCTCACCTGGCAAGGCCACAGCTGCCGGCAGTTCTGCCAAGTGCAGTCACTGAGTTTGTGCACAGAAGTAGGTGAGCACTCAGGGGTCCATGCTGTGCACTGCGCATTGGCTGTTCTCAACGCAGGCCTCAGATGCATGTCAATGCCTAACAGGTAAGGTTTTCTAGTCACCCAATGTGTTTTAAATATCCATATCTCATGCTGAGAGCCCTATGAAAGATACAAAATATACCTCTTTTGATACTTACTGCCTCTCAGTAGCCTCTTCCCTCAGCCCTCAGCCTAAGACTATCCCCACCGACAGTATCTCAACCTCGCATCCTTCCCACCAGCCTTCCCCATTCAAAATGCATCTACTTGGGTCCCCTGCCCTCAAAGATCCATTCCCAGGCAAAGGTTTTAACAGATACTTCCTGGAAGCAAACAGTTATTAACCCTAAAACACCAAACCCTGAAAATCAAGAAATTTCAAACCTGAAAAAATATAATTGAGGATAGTAGGTTTGGTGTCCCTCAAATCAAGCCACATAATCAAGTTTTTAAAATAAATCATTTTGTGCAGAGATAAGAGATTTAAGTTTATTATTTTATTCATGATAGTATGCATGCATGCATGAGAGAGAGTGGAGCACCCTTAACAGGTTTCAACATGCTGCAATCTGCTTTTTTCAGACCTCCAGCTCCTCAGGATCTTGAGCACACAAGCATGGGCCCAACATATTTTCAGGCCAACCCAGGGATATGAACTATAGTCAGCCATGTAGCTTCCAACACTGAATGGAGTTCAACTTGATGCTGTTGGTGCCACCAAGCTAGGCCAAACCACATAATTTATTAGTAGTACAGACCTACATGATTTTCCTTTCTATGTTTTTAACTAATTAAAGAAACATCTATTAGCCAATGCTAATAGTAAGCAATAGCTGAAAATGTGGACATGACAGAAACCTTCTGCCTTTAAGGAATTACAATATTAGAGATAAGGAATAGACATGAATATAATGAGAGGAAGAAATAGGTAAACAGAGTATTACAGGACTTCCAAGAACTGACTACTTCCTTCTAAGAAACAGGGTATCTGCATGTATTTAGGGTGAGTTTCTGACACAAAATGCAAACAGTCACGATTAGACTTTTCCAACTATGCATGCTCCTCTCACTGAAACCCAGTGAGTCTTAACCCCTTTCACTGTTTATGGTTTAATGGTGGTAATAACAAATGGGAGAAAAGAACAATCTGATAGAGGAACAAAGCAGTTACAGAGCTTATAAAAATGCCCGGGATGATTTTTCTTCCTCTCTTGCTGTCACTGATTTCAAAAATGAAAAGAAAATCTGTAACCTGAAAAGAAAGCACAGAACTGAGAGCCAATTTGATTTCGTCGGAGATGGAAAACATTGTTAAATGCATCGTAGTCCTTTCTGCTCAGTGTGCTTTGGGCAGCCCAACAGGAAAGGGTGTCAGAAGATCATGTCCCTAGTTCTGCTTATCTATATGTTATTAGAATAAAATGTAAAATATTCATCAAAAGTGCATTTGGAAACATTTACCAGCAAAGGAATAGCATTCCAGGCTTTTGGATATTTCATTGTTATCATTTCAGAAATCTCATCTGCCTGGCAGATTGCTTTGCTTAAAGTGAAAAAAAAAAATAGTAGTGTCTATTTTAAGCATTAATTTCTTAATCTTCTGTTGAGTTCTATAATAAATCCATTCAAAGCTGTACATATGTATTAAGAAGCACACAAAAGTCACCTTTTATTTTCTCCCCAAAACATGAAAACCTTTTTTTATGTTTAAAAAACCCTTTAAAAGTAAGTTTTCTAAGTCAGTTTTCTAATCCACACATTATAGGTCACTAGGACCCAGTTTTTCTGAATGCAATACCCAGAATAATATTATATCTAGTTATTTCACCCCTCAGCATCTCATGGAAAAGTTATGCAAGGGTCTGAATGTTTATGTTCTCCCCAAATTCATGGATTGAAATCTGAAACCCCAAGGAATATGGGGCCTTTGGAGAAGGGAGGAGAGCCTTAATGAATTGTATTCCTTAGTGCCCTTATAGAAGACACCCCAGAGGGACCTGCAGATGGCGTAATGGTTATGTTGCTGGACTCCCATGTAGGTGCCCATAGTGCAAGTCCCGGATCTGACAGCTTAAAACTCACACCTGACACGTGTGTGTGTGTTTCCAAAATCCCAAGAAGAGAAGGGATTGTGGCGTGGCCATCTTCCCTGGGAGGATGATTTCTTGCTTTCTGTCTGTCTCTGTCTTTCTGGCGAGTGCACGTGCCCTATAGCAAAAAATAAAAAAATAAAAAATAAAAATTCTCAAAACAAACAAAAAAAGGGCACCCCAGAGAGACCCCTAGCCCCTTCCACCCTGTGAGGACACAGAAAAGAAATTATCTACAAGCCCAGAAAGTGAGAACTCACCAGACTCCAAATCTGCCAGTGTCTTGATTTGGACTGTTCAGCCCTCAGAACTGTGAGATCAATTCCAGTTGTTTATGAGCCACCTAGTTTATGATGTTTGATTATAAAAGCCAGGATATACTAAGACAAGTAGCTTATGAACAGGGTCTGAGCCAACCAAAGGAAAAGGTGATAAGAATATTGTGTTTAGTGTCTTATTCTCTCTTTTACACCAAAACACAGCTCAGTTTTCAACAAATCCCTAAAGTAATAGTCAATAGTAGCAACTCAGGATTTGTTAAGAATTGCTTTAAGAGTGATAACTATTTCAAGACATATTCTAGGAAAACATTCCTAATCCACATTGTCTTGCATTCAGCCAAACCCAACAATGCAGTGATGGCCCAACAGCTTCTGAGAGTTTATCCAGAGGTATTGATCAGGCTTGTGAATTTAACATTAGACCACTGAACTTTAAAAAGCATAGGCTCTCTTTTGCTCTCCCCACAACCCCCAGTTTCAAAAAATAATAAATAATAAACATCTTGGAATAAGACAAAAAAAGCAAGAAGAATCCGAAAATGCTTCCCCATTTCCTTGTTTAAGTATAGCCACGTTAACTACAAAAATAAGGTCTCAGAAATGTGTTGTTAGGCAGTTTTGTTGTGCAAATGTTGTAAAGTATACTTACACAAACCTAGATGGTATAGCCTACTGTACACCTAGCATAGGTATAGCCTATATACACCTATGGGACCATCTATATGCAGCCCATCATTTTATGATCTGATAATTGGGAAAAAAAATCATGTTTATCATAAAAAATAATTAGAATAATAATAATAATGATTGGGGGAAACATAGGAAAGATATTGAATGTTGAAGCGGGGAGATTAATGTCTCTGTACTGACTGACATGCATGGCATTCCCTTTTGAAAAAGCAATGTAATACACTGTAAAGTTATATGTAATTCAATGTAATAAAAAAATAGATAATAAAAAAAAATTAAAAAAAAAAAATCTCATTCTGTGCATGACTGTATATTCTGTCTCAGAAAGTTACAGGTAGAGTTTCCAAACACCTGACTTCTTGTAAGTACAGTACTTCTGCTGGCAAAATGTACTGTCCTTCAAACATTCTTTAGATCAAAGCCTTCACACCACCAAAGCAAACTCCAGAAGGCAACAGATATTAATAAGCAACAATTTGCACAATTGATCACTAAAAAGTACAATTATACAATGAGAGAAGTTCTACTCAATGCTCCAAGGCTTGTCTCTTGCTTTGCCTCATCAGCACTGTTGTTCTTATTACTGCACAGCCCTCCTCTTATTCAAGTCCATTAAAAAACACTGTGGAATATTACTCAGCAATAAGAAAAGATGAAACCCTATCATTTGATTCAAAGTGGATGAATAGAGAGGATTTAATGTTAAGTGAAATGAGCCGGACTTTGAAAGACAGAAACTATATATCCCCATTTGATATGTACTAGACATCTGCACTGTGACAGAAATGGAAAGAGCAGAAGACAGGACAGTAGAGAAGATAAGTGTAGATAACAGAGACCGTAAAGGAGAGGAGTGGTGATAGAGGGAGGGTGGGAGAGTGTGGGTGGGAGAGACAAAGGAAAGAAACATTTAACAAACAAAGGGATATAAGTTTCTCTGTGGAAAAAAAGTTTTGTAATTTTTGCTTTATAAAAATAAAAATTTAATTTAAAAAAAAAAAGCTCTCATCTCCTTTCAGGCTCTGCTTAAGCACCACATTGTCTAGGAAGTCTTCCCTAACCAGTGATCTCTCTTGCTTCTTAACAATTGCCACTTGATCACAGGTTGGTTTTTTTTTTTTTTTTTTTTTTTTTTTTGAGAGGTTTTTTTTCGCTATAGGGCGCGTGCGCTCGCCAGACAGACAGAAAGCGAGAAATCACCCCCCAGGGGGGATGGTCACACCGCAATCCCTTCTCCTCCATTCTCCTCTCGGGATCTTGGGCACGCACGCACACGCGCCTGGCGTGAGTTGTAAGCCACCGGGTCCGAGACGCGAACCGCGGTCGACTACGTGGGAGTCCAGCGACATGGCCATTACGCTAACTGCTGGTTCCCACAGGTTGTTTTAAGAAGGGTCCTGAGTGAGTCAGAGTATCTCAGCTCACACAGTTCTCTGTCCACTCCAGGACACTTACAGGAGGCGTTTACACCAGGTTTCTCTAGCACTGCCAACACACTTGGTGACATCACACTCACATAATGATTCCTTCAATATCCCTGTCTTATACCTGCTCACTGATGATCCCCAACAATTTACCTGGGCCACTTTCAGTCATGCACAAGTCCTTCTGTGGCCAGTTCCTCCTGGCTTCCAAACTCACCATTCTGATGCTGTTTTCCCTCCACCAACACCAACCCCCTATGTCTTCTAACCCACTAGTCTATCAGTTTCATTTTTCTTCACATCCAACTTCATGGTCAGACATCGCAACTTAATTCTTGTCAGCACTGTGGGATTTCTCAAAATGTTTACTCTTCCATGTACAGAACTGGTGTCGGCAACTCCTGATCCTGAGCAGAATGGACCCTGCCTCTGTGCTCCAGCCATACTGTTCTCAAGGATACCTGGCTGCTCTACAAATACACGCCTGCGTCCCACTAACAAAGTTCACAGGTTGCCTTCTTGCCCTGGACAGGGATGGAAAGCTGTGAACTGCTGTGCTGCCTGTGTTAGCCCAAGAGAAAGTCTTGAATGATTCCAGCTCCGTTAGCCTTCTCATGCCCTCCCCACCATGCTGGCCTTTCCTGGATTACAGCGTTCGTTTTCCTTGTTCTGGACACCAACATGAGCTGCTTCTCCAGAAGCCTGGAGGGAAGAGAGAGCTCAGTATTTTGAGGAACAGTGTTCATCCCTCCAGTGGGTTCCCTGAGCTGGAAGACAGAACTGCATAGTGCAAAGGCCCAGAAGTAGACCTTTAAGGTTCAGATCCTGAGCCTATTGCCATGTAGTGTTGACCAGTTGACTTAACTTCTCTATGCTCCATTTTCCTCATCTAGCAAATGGGGAAAGTAATAATGTTTAACTCATTGTGTTGCTGTAAAGACGGAAAAAAGCTGTTAGAAAGTACACATGGAATGAGCTCAATAAATGTGAGTTAATTTTTAAAACATTTTTTAACTTAATTTATTTATTTTTAAGTTTGCAATAGGGCATATGTGATCCCCAAGAGAGAGAGAAGGAAAGTGTGAAAGGAAGCCACCAGGTCTGGGACTTGAACTAGTCGGCCATGTGGAAGTCCAGTCCTTTTACCACCATGCTGCCTGCTGACCCCAAAGGTTAATTATTTTTAGCTAGTGAAGAAGAGCCCTGGGGAACCAGCAGTTAGCGTAATGGCTATGTCGCTGGACTCCCACGTAGTCGACCGCGGTTCGCGTCTCGGACCCGGTGGCTTACAACCCACGCCGGGCGCGTGTGCGTGCGTGCCCAAGATCCCGAGAGGAGAATGGAGGAGAAGGGATTGCGGCGTGACCATCCCCCCTGGGGGGTGATTTCTCGCTTTCTGTCTCTATGTCTCTCTCTGTCTGTCTGGCGAGCGCACGCGCCCTATAGCGAAAAACCTCTCCAAAAAAAAAAAAAAAAAAAAAAAAAAAAAAAAAAAAAAAAAGAAGAGCCCTTATTTTTATTTATTTATTTTTTTGGAGAGGTTTTCACTATAGGGCACGTGCGCTCTCCAGAAAGAGAGAGACAGAGAGATAGAAAGCGAGAAATCACCCCCCCCCAGGGGGGATGGCCACATCGTAATCCCTTCTCCTCCATTCTCCTCTCAGGATATTGGGCACGCACGCACATGCACCCGGTGTGAGTTTAAGCCGCTGGGTCCAGTACTTGAACTGCGGTCGACTACATGGGAGTCCAGCGACATAGCCATTACGCTAACTGCTGGTCCCAAAGAGCCCTTATTTTTATGGGGAAAAAAATAAAGATAAAATTTTAACTTTTCCTCAGTGCTATAGGTGGCATAATTGACAATTACAAATTATGTATATTTAAGGCGTACACAATGATGTTTAGATATACAAATATAGTGCAAAAGTACTACATTCAAGATAACTCACATATTGATCACCTCATAGTTATCTTTTTTGGTAATTGACAAGAACTCTTAAAAAAAAAAAAAAAAAAAGGAACCAGCAGTTAGCGTAATGGCTATGTCGCTGGACCGCTGGACTCCCATGTAGTCGACAGCGGTTCACGTCCCGGACCCGGTGGCTTAAAACTCACGCCGGGCACGTGTGCGTGCGTGCCCAAGATCCCAAGAGGAGGATGGAGGAGAAGGGATTGCAGCGTGACCATCCCCCCTGGGGGTTGATTTCTCGCTTTCTGTCTCTCTGTCTCTCTCTGTCTGTCTGGCGAGCGCACGCGCCCTGTAGCAAAAAAACTCTCCAAAAAAAAAAAAAGAGAACTCTTAAGATTTACTGTTGTAGTAGATTTCAAGTATAGAATATAGTATCATTAATGGCAGTTGTCATGTTAGATATTAGGTCACCGAAATTTGTTCATTTTATAAATAAAATTTTGTACCCTTTGACCAAAATTTTATTTCTCTCACAGCATCCAGCATACACCAAACACGATTTACTCCCTATTTCTGTGAGTTCAATTTCTATAGCTTCTAAATATAACCGAGATTATGCAGTATTTTTATTTTTGTGGTCTGATTTATTCTACTTAGTAAAATGTCCTCAAGGCTCATCTACCTTGTTGCAAATATCAGGGTTTCCTTCCTTTTTAAAGGCTGAATAATATTCCATCATTAATATCACATTTCCTTTGTTCATTCATCTGTAGACAGACCCTTCTGTTGTTTCCATATCTTGGCAATTGTGAATAATGTTGCAATAAACATGAGAGTGCAAGTACTTCCTCAAGGTAACTAATTTCACCTATTCAGGATATGTACACAAAGACGGGATTTCTGGATCATACGGTAGTTATATTCTTAGTCCTTGTGAGGAGCCACCATACTGGGTTGTTTTCATTTTCATTTTAACAACATGTATGTTCTTTTAATGCTGGAGGATCAAAGTTTGAGATCAAGGTGTTAAGAGGGTTAGTTTCTTCTGCAGCCTCTCTCCTTGGCTTGTAAATAATTGTCTTCTCTGTGTCCTCATATGCTCTTCTCTCCGTGTCTTAATATCATAGCGGCACTGATTTTATTACATGAACCCATTAAAAAACCCATGACCCCATTAGCGAAAATACTTGCCCAACTTACCCTCTCCCCCAGGATTCTGGGTAACATATGAAAATGTCCCCGCATATGAGATGATGCTTCCCACATTTCCTCCTGCCCAAGAGCAGATCTTTTCTAAGGTTTTACTATTTTATCTTTTATTCTTTGACCACAGAGATAAGTCTTATGTGCACTGCTAAATGGACGGCAAGGACTTGCCTTAGATTCTTCCTTTATTTCACAAAGGGTCATGACTATTGTAGGTAGTAAATATTCCAGAATCAGACCTTACTTGATTTCAGGCCTCAAGCCATCCCTATGTGCCCTGAGATATTGATCCCGCACACCTACAGAAGCCCCGCCAACCCCCCATAGCTCCAGCAATTCCAGTCAGAAAGTCTGTGCCTGCAGGCATTGGGAATTTACTTGGTTCTCAGGCCAGGATGCACAAGTGTTTTTCTGCTTCAAATCAAGAGCCACCCAGTATTTTCTCATTTTCCTTCCCTCAGCTAGAGAGGCTTATTTCAATCGCAGATCCCTGAGCCTACTCTCCGGGGATGGTGATTCAGCCGGTGACAGAGGAGCTCTGATGTCTGAATCTTATCAAGTCTCTAGGTGATGCTGATGGAGGGGATGACTGCTCAGGAGGACAGGGAAATGGGTCTCGACCATGACTGCTTTGTCCAAGACCTAGCACAATACCTGCTTGGAGCTCGTCGGTCTGACCCCCAAACTGCCAGTACTGCCTAGGGCGAAGCCAATATGGAACTGAATAAAGTAGGGCATTCGAGATGAAACTGAAGATTCCACTGGTCCTGTGCTTAATCTACACTTCCCTTTTTCCTGCTCAGAGCCATTCTCAGTCTCCCTTTGCACCTTGTTGACAACTATCTGCCTGGTTCTGGATCCAGCTCTCTTACATCATCCTCTTGGCCACTGCAGTTACACGTGGGCACATGGATCTGTGTTCTACCATCCGTACCAGCCTCAAAATAAGCTCAGGTGACTCGAGACTACAAGCAATCTGGAGAAATGAAAAGAAACTTGGGCCAAATTCCAAGATGAAACTGAGCTGAGAATGCTCAGCCTTCCTCTCTGCTTCCCTTCGGTTTTACAGGAACTGGTGGCTTCAGGAAAACTGAGGCTATGGCTGCCGGCATCCGTACATGTTGTCTGATAGGGAATAAGATGATGATTAGGCGGGTAAGGAATGAAGCCAATGCAAATGTTGTGGGCTGCAAAAATTCTTAAGGAGTTTTGAAATCTTTTCCAATGCTGACTACTTATGTCCTGACTTCTGCCCACTCACCACCCCTTCTATGCACCATCTGCAACCCCAAAGCAAAGGAGAGGCAAGAGAGCCGCTTCCCAGATAAGGCAGTGCTTAGAGTGGCTTGGCATTAGGCACATCAAGGCTGAATGAAATTGAGATTTAAGAAATAGTCTACCTAGATCCTAGTCAGCTCCCTCACCCACATTTGTTCATTTAGGCTCGCTTTTCTCTTTTAAAAAATGAAGTGGTACAAAGCAATGGAGTAAAGGACTTTTGCATGTTTGACACCAAAATAAAACTAAGATACAGGACTTTTTACCCATTTCTTCCTACAAGTTCAGCAGCATAGGAAGCCCACTTCTGTGTACCAAAGAATTCCTAAGCCCATTGAATAAGAACAATTTCAATAGCCTCCATTTTACAGATACTGATGCACAGAAAACTAATAAACAAGAGTAAGCACCTAGAAATGATAAATTATTATATATTTGTATAATCATCTCAAGAATGAAGGTGTTCTGCTGTCTTCTTCATTATTAATGAACTAGACAACCTTGTTTAAAATGGACAACGGAGAATAGCAAGAAGATAAATATTTCACATTTTGCATTCGAGATCTTCTCTCTACAAAGAGAAATTCCATCTTATAAATATCTCATGTTATTTATTCAATTACTTCATTGTATACTGCTCTTGCCCATCTGAATTTATATGGGGAGAAGAGCATGGATTGTTTTTACCTTTGTACTTGAAACTCAGGGTCATTCCTGCATTTTGCACTAAATAGCACATATTCCTTTAACTTGCTTGGATTTTAATATTTAAAAAATGGACAACTGCTTACTTTCTAAAAACATGGTGATTTACTACTTGTAGAGCTCAATTCCGAAAGTGTGAGAGTACACGGAGCTCATGCAGACAATGATACCTTCTGGCTGTTCCAATTTCAGCCAGCCTTGATACTCATTACTCTCTAATTCTCAAGAAATAACACGAGGGCACTAGCTAGAAATCGCATCCTCACTGAAACTCTGCAAATATTCAGTCTTAGTGGAATGCACTGAACCCAGCCAGCTCTCACTCCGCATTCATTAGCTAATTTTAACACTTGCCTTAGTGCACTCAGGCTGCTACACATTGGACTGGGGGACTTTTAAGCAACTGAAATTTGTGGCACAGAGTTCTAGAGGGTGCACAGTCCATGACCAAGGTTCAGCTGAAACAGTGTCTGCTCAGGACTTGTTCTCTTTCTCCTAGATACTGCCTTGTTGGACCTTCACAAGGCTGAAGGAGGAAAAGAGGTTCTCTCAAGCCTCTCATAAAAAGGGTCTTCAAAAAGTTCATAGAAAATGTACCTTATGAAAAAACTATGCAGGGGCCAGCAATTAGTGTAATGGCTATGTCGCTGGACTCCCACATAGTCAACCACAGTTCGAGTCCCGGACCCAGTGGCTTAAACTCACGCTGGGCGCGTGTGCGTGCATGCCCAAGATCCCAAGAGGAGAATGGAGGAGAAGGGATTGTGGCGTGGCCATCCCCCGTGGGGGGTGATTTCTCGCTTTCTGTCTCTCTGTCTCTCTCTGTCTGTCTGGCGAGCGCACGCACCCTATAGCAAAAACCTCTCCAAAAAAAATAAATATATAAACTATGCACAGATTTCAAGAGTGTTTTGCACCAAAATAAGCTTATATTTTAACTCCATTTTTCCCTAAATTTTTACAAATCTCAACAAAAGAGCTCCAATCCCATTCGTAAGAGCAGAACTCTAAGGGATCAGTAGTTAGCGTAATGGTTATGTCACTGGACTCCCATGTAATCGACTGCAGTTCAAGTCCCAGACCTGGTGGCTGAAACTCATGCCGGGTGCATGTGCATGCGTGCCCAAGATCCCAAAAGGAGAATGGAAGAGAAGGGTTTGCAGCATGGCTATCCCCCCTCCAGGGGGTGATTTCTTGCTTTCTGTCTCTCTGTCTCTCTCTATCTTTCTGGTGAGTGCATGCACCCTATAGCAAAAACTTCTCAAAAAAAAAAAAAAAAAAAAAAAAAAAAGAGAGAGAGAGAGAGAGTGCAGAACTCTCATAACTTAATAACACCCAACGGTCCCACTGCTTAATATTTTCACTTTCAAGGGTCCTTCCTCTTAATACCATATCCTATTAGGTTTCAATATATGAATATGAATTTAGGAGAAGCACATTCAGCCATAGAACTCCTTTTAAAGCAGATTCTAAAGAGGTGAGAGCACAATGCCTTTATTTATACTTGCTTTTCAATTTAAAAATGTGTCAATATATATCATTTGATCTCCACATTGATATAGCCATTACAGTGCTCTCTTCAGCAGCACATATACTAAAATTGGAATGATACAGAGAAGATTAGCATGGCCCCTGCACAAGGATGACATGCAAATTTGTGAAGCATTCCATATTTTTGTTCCTCAAAGATCTACAAATAGAACTACCATTTGATCCAGCAATCCCACTTCTGGGTATTTACCCAAAAGGAGAACACTCAGTCAGAAAAGTGTTTGCACATCAATGTTTATTGCAGCATTATTCACAATTGCCAAGACATGGAACCAACCTAAATGTCCACAAACTGATGAATGGATTGGAAAAGTGTGGTATATATACTCTATGGAATACTACTCAGCCATAAAAAATAACAGGACCCTGGAATTTGATAGAAAGTGGTCAGATATGGAGGATCTATTGCTGAGTGAAGTAAGCCAGGCTATGAAAGAAAGATATTGTATGTATCCACTCAATATATTCCGACTATCCGCACTCTATGGTAGAGAGCGAAAAATTGGAGGACATAAAAGCAGTGAAGGTACTTAATGAGAATAGGACAGTGTGGAATGGGGGAGGTGAAGAGAAGAGGATAGAGAAAGATAGCAAGAGAACAATAGAGAGGCAGGACGTTAGTGAGAAACAGATATGGCTTATTACCTGTTGATGAGGACATGTATAGTGTTCTCAACTGCATTGGTCTGAGAAGTATTTCATGATGTGTAAAGTCTTTTTACAAGCAAAATGAGAAATAGTGATTGACTGTTTTAAAAAATAATTAGAATAACAATAATAATGATTGGGAAAAACATAGAAAAGATTTTGAATGTTGAAGCGGGGAGATTAATGTCTCTTTATTGACTGACATGCATGGCATTCCCTTTTGAAAAAGCAATGTAATACACTGTAAAGTTATATGTAATCCAATGTAATATAAAGAAGATTATGATGATAATAAAAATTTTAAAATGCAAAAAAAATATATATATAGCCATTACATCATTTTACAAATTAAAATGTTGACCAAAAATAAGAGGTCATTTTACTACATTTCAGAAAAGGATAAAATCTTCCCAATGAGGAATGAGAGATTTTTGTAACCCTCCCACTTCAAGCACCATTTATAGAAATAAGGCTGTGGGACATGTAGAATGCTGGAGGCCAAATGATCTAATTTCAAGTTCTAGTTCTGCCTCTTATTAATCACATGACCTTAGGCAGGGCATTTACACCCCAAAACTCAAAGTTTCCACCTATAAAAAAGAGCTACTAATAAGCTATCTCTGTGGGTTGTTGTGATGGTTAAATGAAATAATGCAAGTGACAGGGCTTTGATGCCTATTTCTCAGCAACTACTCCGAAAGGATGCTTCATAACAAAAGTACACAGTGCCACCTGTTTTTCCTAATTAACGCCCCTCATAAATACACCCAAATGAAATAACAAACCAAGTAAAATTTCATTCGTGTCCCTAGGAAGACATAAAAACATGCCACTTTGTATCAGCAATGCTGTTCCTATATCTCTTGTTATAATTAGGTCTTTATTCCGAGAGGCTTACAGAAGCAGGTCTTTTTCGACTAGATTACAGTTCTAAGAATGAGCCTCCTCCTATAGCAATTCCCTTTATCATCTTTGACCTATACAAACAGGCTCTCTTATTCCTCTTTACCACTGATTCACGGCATATTTCAAAGGCGATTGGCAAGCCTTTACTCGTGATGTCCTGAGAAGCCTGTCAGAACCATCATCTCTGGTTTATCCACCCGCCGCATTTCAGTAACCTAACCTGGGAAATAGGTATCAGCCTTTGTCAAAAGGAACTGCTTTGTGCACTTGAGCAGTTCATGCTCCAGGCTTCCTTCCTCCCTTCCTGTCCCTGCACAGACATAAGCAAATGGAATTCCTTCAGAGAGAGTTTGGATGGAATCCAATTCAAAGACATATAATTGGCAGTTTTTTCATCTTTCAAAGGCCTTTCAATAGTCATGATGCTACAGCCAGACTTGCTTTGATTCTCACAAAGAGTTGCCTCACCTCCAAGTCTGTTGCTAGGATATAGGGGATATCACAACTCCTGAATACACAGGCGGAAGGAAAAGATTTTCCTCCTCCTTACAAAAGTCATTCCAATTCGCACTTCGCTTTTTTTCAAGGCCAAACTGAGGACAAAGAATGGGATTACCAGGATGAAGTATTCAAAACAAAAGAAACCAGAGGGACCAGAGCCTTACTGGGAACCGAAATGGGAAGGTTCTGGCGGAGAGAAAATTTTGCTTATGACAGTGGTCACGTAACCACTAAAAGCACCAGACTCAGAACCAGAAAGGGTGACTGTGCATGTGTATGTCTGTGTGCATGCAAACACATGTGCATGTACATGTTTATCACACACAGGGCAGAATATTAAAAATTGACTAGAGGGCCAGATTTGTGGCACAGCAATAATGCGCTCCAGAAGGGAAGCCAGATTCCACATAGTGAATAGAATTCAAATCCCCATTTTTGTTGACCTGAAACATGCTAATTACATGCACAAGTTCACAGGATCTGACAGTCTGTAGGACTGGAGAAAGGAGATCACAATGTAACCTTGTGGAGGATGCTTCTCTCTCGCTCTCTCGCTCTCTCTCTCTCCCTCCCTCAGACATACACACTCTATCATGAATAAAGAGGGTGAAATTGACCACTGATTGAAATGTTCCTATTCTTCAGTTTCTAAACTCAAATAGTCCTACTGGACAGTGGTATAGATGAGGGATAGGGGAGAGGGATGTTGAATAGCAGAAACAAAACTTTATGTGTGTTCACCAGTGAGAGGCAGAGAGATGGATAGAGCACCCCACAATGGGGCATGGTCACACCACAATCTCTTCTCCTTGATTTCTCCTTCCTGTCAAGATTTTGGGCACTCATTTTTCAAGCAGCTAGGTCTGGGATGCAAACCTCAGCCAGCCACATGTGATCCAGCTCCCTTAACCACTAGGTTATGGAGTTGGCCCTCCATAAGCTTTTTGAAGATCCTTTGTGTAATCACTTTTCACCAGTCATGTATTAGTTCAGATTAGCTAACCATCCAGCCAATGAGGAAATTAGGACTAGGACTGAAGTATTTTCAAGAGAGGTAAAGGTGGGTCTTTCCACATCCTTTAATCATTAATTCATGCTGACAGAGAAGAAAAATCAAGGTAGAACGCAGTGGTAAGTCTAACACCAGATCCAACAGAGCTGAACAGAATGTAGGAGGGATCCAGAGAAGAACATAGACCTTAGCCCAGTGCTACCTAGCATTGAACTCTCAGACATCTCAGATCCGGGTTCACCTCAGCTTCCAAAAGATGAGACTTACCTGATCATAATGGGACAGGTAAAGAACGAAAAGCACAGGAAACCACTGATACAGAAAATGAAAGCAGGAAGAAAACATATCATGGCCAAGACATGCCTGAATATACCCAATTTGACTGTCCTATGTCGAAGGACTAATAGTTCAAAGAATCCCAAAATTGCATAAAGACAAGCATGTGGCATGCACAACTAGACAAGGTGATGTTAATATTGCACGGTTCCTACAGCATATTCTTAAACCTGGCTGTGTATCAACACCTGAGGAGCTTTGGGAAAATGCAGATTACTTGGCTCCGTCCCATTTTTCAGCTGCAGTTAAAAAGTCATCAGCTTCTCAGAGTCAGAAAGCATAGGAAGGTATTGGATCAGTAGTTTTGATCACACAGTTATCTAGCTAGCCCCAGGTTCCCCTAAAACAAGGGAAAAAAAACAATTTCCCCACTTCCTCACAAGGGTTTAAAAACAATGAGTTACCTAACTCCAGAACACTCTGAGCTCTTCAAAAGAAAGATACTGCCTAAATACAGGACTTGCTATTGCTGTTATCCTGCTTCATTAGCATATTTGTTTATAGATCTCTTCAAGTGGTTGCAGAAGTCCACTTTCTTATGAAAAGAAAATTTTGAAGGTGGTCAGTAACCACCTGTAGAGGGCAATATGCAAAATGGAACTTTCTCCTAGAACATTTACCCTGGAGGGGGCCAAAACATCATGATTTTTATTTTTTTCCCTTGGGGTGGGGGGAGTTGCATGCTCGCCCACAAATTGGACAGAGGGTCAGAGGCTCTTTGGCATGACTTGCTGTGTCTCAGCATCTGTGCACATCACCCTCAGACTAGACTAATATCCTATAGCACAGGCTCTTATCACAGAAGTTCACGTTCACAAATTATAACCCTGAGAAGCCACTAACAGCACCTGGTAGATGTTTCCAAAGGCATTCCCAATTTTTAACTATTCATAGCAGAAAAATATGGGAAGGAAATACACTAATATGTTGACTATGGTTACTACTAGATAGTGGGATTTCAGGTAATTCGATACTTTTTATAGTCTTAGGTTGTTCCTTTTATATATTTTTTTATTTTATTTTTTTTACAGTGGTCATGCAATATGTATAAACAGAAAATAATGTGTGGGATTTTTCTTTTACTACCAATGAGAGATGGGTGGCCAGAAGTTAGTGGTACCAGATGACAGAGATTGGGAGAGACAAAGCTGGAGGTGGAGTGGGGACTGGGGACCAAAAGGCAGGGTCTGTCTGGGAGCTGGAGACACTACTGGAGATGACACCTGGGACAGAGAGAGGGCAGAAGAGCCAGGCCTCTCCCTTCCTCCATCCCTCAATTCTCTACTCATGTCTCTCTTTGGCTGATCCTGACTATGCAGGCCAGAGCCTGAGACAGACAAGGAATCAGTCTGAGGGCAAACAGGAAAATGACTAGCACTATTGCTATTCGGAATTATTTTCCACCTTACCCTTCAATGTTGGGGAGTACATAGAGAGAGAAGCTCACAGTCTCCTAGTACCACCACACCAGGACAGAGTGCATTTTGAAGCACTGTGAAAACCACCAAGCTCTATTACATAAGTTCATTTTTCATGGAAAGGCCCTAAGGCATCTGAATCAGATGTGGGAGGAAGGAGAACAATTCACAGGATGAACCGTATTGCTTGTGGGGAACGTTTCATATACAGGTTTAGATATCTAGGCCTATTCATAAAATGTATGAACAGATAGCTCTGTGGATAAGATCTCATCACTTATTTGCAAGAGGCAGAGGCAGTGATAAGGCTACATTTTCTTGGTAAGTCCTTCTTCATCTTCCTTATTTTTTGTGTAACCAGGCCCAGCTCCGAAATATGGCAACTCCATTACAACAGCAATAATCCACTTGAAAGAAGGAAACAACAAGTATTCATGAAACCAACTCCGAATGCGCAGGCTTTTTTCTCGTGGTACAAGTTCTGAAAGAGAAGCATCACCTATTTCTCAGAACCTGGTCATGCATTTCACCTTCTAAAACAACATTAGATTATATCATGTTTTATGAAATATTCTGTAAGCACGAGTTAACCAGGTTGTATTTTTAATACTTTATATACAACTCCCATTCCTTTATTAGAATGTTTAAAACTGCAGTCTTTGCTAAAAGCCAGTCCACAAACACAATAAAAATTTTCATTAAAATATTTAAAACCCAGAGCAGCAGCAATAACATCAAAACCAAATGCTAGCAGCCTGCAACAGCAAATCTCAAGAGGCCCTTCTACCTCGCAGCCCCGTTGAAAGAGGCAGCATTTCACACTTTGTCCTAACAGCTATTAAGCTCAGCAACTCAAAGGCCAGGCAAGGCAAGCAGAGCTATCCAAAATCTCAAGCTGTCTAACGAAAGTGTATGAAAACCTTGAAATACCTCCCTTTCTTTCTCTTTGTAATGGACAGATAAATGATGTGATAGATGATAGCTAGCTAGCTAGATAGATGAGAGATAATAGGTAAGTGATAGAGTTACTGCATGGAGTTGAGCCTGCTATGAATGTGAACAGCAAACTATTGATACTAGGCCCTAGCCAGGAAGGCCTAAAGAGAGTTAGGAATCATTGCTACCTTGGGAAGAGCAGAGGTTCAACTTACACCAACAGATAGAGGCACTTGAGTGTTCTGCCATCTAACACATTTATTAAAACAAGAACTAAGTACCCACTATATACCAGACCTAATTGCGTTTCCCAGAGCAAACACAGGAAACCAAAACGATGGTTTGATACACAGAACAGAATATTTAAATAAGAATTCCCCTGGAAACATTGGCCTTGAGTTCTTTGAGGACAGGCCCAGGGATCCTGCAGGAGCTGAGGATGTGACTCCGTCTGCCTAAAAGACCCTGCCCACTTGGACCCTTTTCCAGAAAATTCTGAAATGGTCTGACATTTTAAATGGGAGCAGAGATTCCCAACTGGAAATAAAAACCTCAAATTGCAAGCACACCTGAGAAAGGTAATAATGTGACCTCGATTTATACAAGATCTAAATAGATGCTTTCTTTACGATTGGTTTCAATGTGATAGTGAGGAGTGAGTGATACCAGGGATGATACATAAGAAAAGGATCTTGTGTACGTAAAAAAGACTTACCCTGTGGAAGAAGAAAATAAGGGTGAAAACAGATGCCTGAAGTTCACTGATGCCACTGTTCTGCCCAGGGGAGAGTTTACTTCCTTGGCTCCTTTTTTACACAGCAGATAGGAGTAGGGGCCTAGAGACAGAGACATCGCTGTCTAGGACCCTACTCCTAAAGCCACCCCCCTGGATGGTGGCCTGGAGCAGATTCCAGAGTCCAGTATCATGGACTCACAGTAGCTGCAGGCTGCCTGCCCTGCAGCTGGGAGAGCATCACCCCCATGCAATGCAAAGGGCTACAGAGGGAAGGGGTCGCGTTCAGAGAAAAAGAGCACAGAAACCCACGTTCCTTAGGAATAGTCGCTTGTTTTTTGTTTGTTTTTGTTTTTTTCCTTTTTAGACACCATTTTTTCTTCTTCATTTTTGGGTCTGTTGATCCCAGCTCTGCAATGTACTTCCTAGTTATGCTGTAATGGAGTTCCTATTTTTCTATACCCCAATATTATTTCATCCTCCCAGCAATCCTATATGGCAGATATTATCATTGCATTTTAGAGATAAAGAAACCGAGGCTTAGCAAAGTTGCATTACTTGCCTAAGTTCACAAAGCTAACGGCAGGTGCCAGAACTGGAGCCCAGACCTGCCTCCCTTTTTGAATCACTGAGCCCCTGAAAGCAAATATTATCAGGATATAAATCTATCTGTGTTTCAACATATTTAAAAATAGCTTCATTAATACCACATGTTCTGCAAATAAACATATTAATTCACAATGTGTTTTTACATTGTTCTGCATGTCCCTCCTCTGCCCTTGTTGGGCAACTCGTCTTTAATTTTCTCTTCTCTGCCATTTCCATATATTCACTTCCTCTCTCCAGGCTCTGCCCTTTTCATTCTTACTTCTCCCCAATGTTTCTTTCTTTACATAACTGAATGTTCTCAAAGCAGAAATAATTAAGCTAATAGGCTTGACTTAACAAAAACAATTTCAAAACCCTTCAACCAGTATTCCTCAACTGAACCACGGAATATAGAGGGACTGTTTTCCCAGTTCTCAAAAATAGAATATAGACTTTATTTTTTCTAATTCGTAAGTGAAAAGTTAATTCATTACATACAGTGGACACTTAACTCTGTTGAAGAACTCTGACTGAGAAAGGGATGCCCTTCTACCTAAGAAATAAGAAAGAAATTAAAAGAAAATAATGGGTTTTATCATTCATAAGTATATGATATAGGACTAGTGAGAAATCAAAATTACATGAAACTAGTAGGCAATTCCAATTCAAAATGCAAAGAAGCTGACCTAGACAGTAGTGCAGTGGCAACACAACTGGATCCACACGGAATGATCCCAGGTTCATGTCCCAGAACCTTCCTGTGCATGCTGGGTATGTGAACACACATGCCTATGATCTGGGCTTCTGAGGCTGGGGATAGAGCAAGGTGTGAAGACCCTGTTGTGGGTTTTTGTCTCTTTATCCCTCCTTCTCTCTGTCTCTCTGTTTCTCTACCCCCTTCTCTCTCTCTTTCCCAGAAGAAAGAAGAACACACACAAACATATATCCATAAGCCCAGTTCCACTGGTGTGTACTGCTAAGACATTGAGCCACAATGCTGGGACCATGTGGTAAATCTGGGTTCGATTCCCGGTCCAACCAAAAGACCAGGTTCAGTGGCACGCACCTATTATCCCAGTGACTCAGGGATGCTGAGGCAGGAGGATCATACACTTGAGGCAGCCCGGGCAACATAGTGAGACTCCAAGTTGGTACATGTATGTATATAATATAAATATATTATGAAAGTGGAAACAATAGTTAGATTTAGAAAGAAACTTAAATGGTAAGAAAATGCAGTCATTCTCATGAACTAATTTTTTGATGTTCACATACCACCTGTGCAATTGTTTATTACTTTCTTATATTTTCTTTTTTTTCTACCTAAATATATTTTAAAAGAAATGTTAGATCATTATTAGAAATAGGCAGTCAGTATCATTTACACCAAAATTTAAACAATTAAAGACATACCAGTATCCAACTAAGCCTGGATCTTTTGTATAATCAGATAAATGGAAAGAGAATTGGAAAAAAAAGAATACAATAGTTTCTATGTGATTCAGTTTCACAAAATCTAGGGTCATAGGCCCATCTAAAATCATCATCTTGACCATCACCAAAGCTACTCTGCTCACTGAGAGAAACTGTGTGTTTAAAAAAAAAATTAATCAATAAATGCTTACTGAACCCAGTAATTTTCACTGTACTATACTTGGAATTACAAGTCTCTTTGAATGAAGAGCTGATACTCTAATTTTGGAAGACCCACTCCACTACAATATGGCAGATGCTCAAAGTCAACTCCATCTGCCTCTTTAGAGGATACATAAAACCTTGCTACATGTAACACATTTCAAGTCCTTAAGACCTCAGAAAAGGAAAGTGGTTGCCTAGACAAAATCCAGCTCCACAATAAACAATCAAGTCTCTGTCAACCAACTGGTAAGAAAGGCATTCCTAGGCAAGGGCAGAAACAGCTCAGAGCTCACAGATTTGAAGATTAAGTTTACACACTAATCAGTCTTTGATGACATGGATCATTTGCATGATTCTCATTATTAACCAAAATTCTAAAATTCCATCACAGGGTACGTTTCTTCTTCATGTTTGAAGGCCCTTATTGTAAGAGCTCCTCCATGAAATGATATCCTAATTGCTATGAAAATAATCAAGGTACCACTTAATACTCTTGTCACAAGATATTTATTTTTAGCTACTTACCCTGAACCATGCTGTAGAAACCTCAATTTCCTCAGTCCCTTTTATTACTCAGAGATTATACATATCAGAAATGGAGAAGCAAGAAAATGTCAATAAATAAAGTAAAATGTGCTCTCTCTCCTCACAATTACTTCTATAATAACTAGAAACACAAACACAGGGCTCATTATATTTCAGCAATTGTCATGGTGACAAAGCAATGCCAGACAGCTGCATATGATTTTTTTAAGTGTTTTCATGTGTTAAAATATTTTAAACACTGTTTGAATCTTTATACCAGCTGGCCAGAAATAGGTTTCAGTCCACTTTATGTAATAATGTCTCTAAGGCCAAAGGCTCTAGACTTTTTGAAGTGCCCATGTTAATAGGGTGCACATGTGTCAATAAGGAAAGGCAGCTTTGCAGCTTGCAGGTTTGTAGCCCTGGATCTCACTGCCAGAATGGTTGAAAAATTCCCAACTTGATTAACTTTCAGGGCCCATAAAATGCTTTGAGCTCCTTCAAGAAAGACGCTATATAAATACAAAGCATTGTTACTAGGTGGCACTGGAATTTATTAACAATTTGCTTACTCTATCGGTTTCTTGGCAAGTAGTTTTTGGTCTAGCTTGCACAAATCCACCTGCAGGGCCAGAACAAAATTTGGTCCAAAGATCCAAAAAGTCATCCTCTCAGATAACAAAGAAAGCAAGGATATTCTCATTAGCCAGAAGTAGTTCATTAACTTTGCATGCTGTTGCAGCGTGATGCTCCAATTACCCATAAATATTCAAACTAAACCACTCCCAGGGTCAGCAAACCACGGTACTCTGTTTCTCTCAGGAGGCACTTTCAGTGAACAATCCCATCTTTCATGTTCATTTTAGATGGACCACCGCATCATCATCTTTCATGATAACTGCCACAAAAGTAAATGTATCCAAAATATTTTTACAGATTCTTAACTTGTTTCTCACCCAACAACTGGCTACACATCCATGTTCCTGCCCTGTTTTGATATACATTTATGAATATAATAATTTCTACAAGCTTCGTATCAACTGTCAAAATTCACAATTTATATTTGCCAATAAAGTAAAAAAACTATTTTTTATATTAACTTTTTTAAAACTCACAAGGCCAATCCTATGGGTAATGCATTGTGGAGTGTACTGGAGAGGAAGGAATATGGATTATAAAATGTATTTTATAGTCAAAGAATTTAGGAATTAAATTATTAATTAGGAAGAAAATAGTCACGTGCACCTTGAAAGATGATTAACTACATAGAACAGATAGCGGCTTGTTGTTGAATTCATTCTATTAATTATAAGTGAATGTCTCAGAAGGTCAGAGGAACAAGTGAAATTGAGGAATATATCACCTATGTCAAGGCTGGGCCAAATTGGTGGCCTAAAATCACCAAGAGTACTCCAAAAGAATATTGATGCTTGGGCCCCACTCCAGACCAATCAAACCAGAACTACTGAAAGTGGAGCCCACGCATAGTACTTTATAACTTCTCAAGGTAATTCTATTGGGTCATTTGAAAATTGAAGACATGTTTTTCTAGGCTAAAATGTGTCATGACCATTCCAACGGCCCAATAATACGCAGCCACAATTGAAACCAGTGGGCAAGACTTGAAGGATTCAACTTGATAGAAAGGCAATAGGGACAAGCATAAAGATAGGGGAAAGTCCCCAGGTGACTAGTGAGGTGCATTTGGAGAAGAGTAAGCCAACCACACAAAGGAGAAAGGCTGGATCAACATATGAAGGGTCTCGTCGGGACCAGCAGTTAGTGTAATGGCTATGTCGCTGACTCCCATGTAGTCAACCGCGGTTCGTGTCCCGGACCCGGTGGCTTAAAACTCACGCCCAGAGCGTGTGCATGCATGCCCAAGATCCCGAGAGGAGAATGGAGGAGAAGGAATTGCGGAGTGGCCATCCCCCCTGGGGGGTGATTTCTCACTTTGTGTCTCTCTGTCTCTGTCTCTGTCTGGTGAGTGCACATGCCCTATAGCAAAAACCTCTCCAGAAAAAAAAAAAGAAAAACATATGAAGGATCTTAAAGTCTAGAACCACAGCTTGGCTAATCATTTCTTCCTTCCTGTTTTTGGCTACAGCCATTCTAAGCCTAATCTCTTGTCCAGATCTTAGGATTTTTAATATTTTTAAATGTAAAATTTTTAAAACAATCATATTTCTAGAATCTTCATTTTTTTTTCTAAGAGAGAGATTTTTACTATAGGGTGTATGCACTCTCCAGAGAGACAGAGAAAGATAGAGAGGCAGAAAGTGAGAAAGCTCGAGGTGGTGGTGGGGGGATGGCCATA
Source organism: Tupaia tana (assembly GCA_026018925.1). NCBI lineage: Eukaryota > Metazoa > Chordata > Mammalia > Scandentia > Tupaiidae > Tupaia > Tupaia tana. Next base: position 97,737,741 of record JAKSZU010000001.1, on the reverse strand, counting down.
GTCCAACCCTTTCCCCTCCCCTCTATTCTCCTCTTGGGATCCTGGGCACGCATACACATGCATCTAGCATGAGTTTTAAGCCCTAGAATCTTCATTTTTCTATCCTAAATCCCTTTCAGTTCAACCATTCTTCATAAAACACTTGAGTTTTCTCAAAACTCAGGGCCCAGAAATATTCAGTCCTTGGCAGGTGGTCTCTGCAGTAGAGGAGCCCTCCGTTAGCCTTGGTGTTGGACACCTGCCATGAGGAAGCCAGGGCTCCTGAGCACTTTGCATTCAGGTCATATCACTGCGTACATATGGAGAGTTTCATCAATGAAAGCCTCTAGATTTGGGTGGATGCTGTTTTCGTCTTGCTTTGTTTTTATTTGTTTAGTTGTAATAAACCGCATAGTTATTCTATGTAAGTGCAGTCAAATTTCTTTTCAACTACAGGACTTTGCATTCATCCCTGCTCTATTTCAGCATATTTGTTTTGGCCCGCTCTCCCAGCCTCCTTCCTTGAAAGTTAATTATGTTTGATTAACATGATCTGAATGTGTCTATTTCCAAGTGCCAAAGTGAAGTGTTCATTAGCCCTTCGGTGAGATGCACAAATTACTCCACCAAACAGTAAGAAACCAATTTGGACCCTTGGGAACAATTTAACTCAATTCCAAGACACTTCCAGGCCACTTTCCTGGTATTTCTCCCACCTAAACAATTTACATGAAGGAAAGGCAGCAAGGAAATAATGCACTAAACAAAGAAGTAAGGAATCATGAGCCTGGCGTTTCCTCTCTGCCTTTCCGTGACCTCGGATCACTCAAACATCATCTACACGTCTAAGTCCAGCACCAGATGGCAATGTATGCCCCACCTTTCTTTCTGCCCTTCTGCCTCCCCACCATCATTGCCTGATTTGTTTCCTTCTCCAAGCCTTAATCTATTGTTTATTATGAGTCTTTAAAATTAAAGATCTACAAGAAATCTAATTTTCATTCGGAAAATGGAAAAGAAGAAAGTGCCTCCAATTACTCCTTTCCAAAGGTAACCTCCACCCTCACCTGGACTTAGCTCTGGCCAGACCTCCCTTCCCTCCTCTGCAAATCAGAAGTTACATTGACCTACTTTCTTCAGCAAAGCTAATAAAAAGTTGTGTGAAGCACCGTCCAGATATAACATGGCCTATAAATGCTTTATGTTGTGCAAGTGGAATGGGACAGCCATGAATTTCTAAAGCTTAGGAGCCATATGCCTCCAAAGCTCGCATTTTAATTGCAACTAAGAATTCCATGTGTTTGCAAGTAAAGGATTCCACTTCTTACTTGGCAGGTTCATTTTTCTTAAATAAATTAGATAATCCAATTTGAGTTCTTTTTGTTCTTGTTAATTTTCTACCGTTTTCTCCTGAGCAAGAAAGATTCCAAAAAATAAGAAGACTGAGAACCTGTGGATATATCAGAGTTCAGAAATCACTGTGATCTGTGATTTGAACAGGCTGACCTGTGTGTGAACATACATACCTGAGTATTTATTCTTCAGTACATGCATCTGGGAGAGTGTTTAAACTGAGATCCACTCTAACTTCTTAGAACAGTGACAACATATGATAAGGAAGGAGGAAGGGAGCTCTGGACACCCAAACAATCAAGACAAAAGGCTGCTTCACATGCTATCAGGAAGAACTGAGAGGGTGGAACTGGTGAGTCACGTGGCACCAAGCACTTCATGTTCAAATCCTGCAGTTTCTAAAAGTGTTCACTGTGCTTAATTTTCCCCTTTTGCTGATATTAATAATGATAGCACTTAGCATTTCTAAAACACTTTTCATCTTCAAAGCACTATACGAACATTACCTAATTAACTAACATTAACTAATTATAATTAAACTTGCCCTGGGCTCACAAATCAGGAGAACTTGAAGAAGGGAGAGGGGAGGGAGGAAGAAAAAAGAAAAGCTTTCTAGCCAGACAGGTTTCCCAAGTTTTCTCAGATTGAATTTTGATTCAAATTATCACAGATTTTAAAACAATCCTTGAGATAACCTAACAGGCCTCCCCTGCTTCCCAATGGTTAAATATTGATGAGAACGATGGTAATCAGTCCCCAGAAAAGAAAATTGCCATTCTTATACCAGCTTGTACTAATAGAAGAATTTAAACACCACTTAAACGTGTTTCTCTGAAACAACATGCTCTAATATATGGAGCCAAAGAAATTTCTTCTCCTAGAGCAACCTGCCTGCACACATGCACATACGCATGCATACACACACGCGCACACACACACAGAGACTAGCTGCTGGGTGGTGTCAGAATCCTAACTTCCAAGCTTTAAGTGCAGTGAGCTCCATGTTCTAACACATGAGCCTCTTTCAGACATTTTAATGTATCTATTGAATTTCCTTTTTATTAACCCTAGCAAAAACTTTTAGTAATATTATATCCCGAGATCAAATAAAACATCCTGTTTCCATAATTCCTAGACAGAAAAGCCATATAATCAAATGAGTCTATTTAGATGCTTATGTTCTGTACATTACACTTATCTAAATTTATAGTTGAAGAAGCGGGTGAGGAGATAGGGTTTAAGGCCTCTTAAAAGTTCCCTTTCGTTTCAATTCTTGAAATGTCTAAATGAAATATGTAGCTATGCTTGAATGGAAGTGGTTGCTGACTTTGTTCGAGTCAGTACTTGCCAGACTCTAAAGTATTCACTTAGTAACCTACAAGTTCAGTATGTATCCAAAAATAAATAAATAAATAAAAATCTTCCTTTATTTAAACTCCTCTTTAGTAGGGTGGCAGTGAAAAACTTAGCAGTAATGGCATCATTATCTTTTTTTTTCTTTTTTTGGAGAGGTTTTTTGTTTGTTTGGTTGGTTGGTTTTTTTGCTATAGGGCGCGTGCGCTCACCAGACAGAGAGAGACAGAGAGATAGAAAGTGAGAAATCAACCCCCATGGGGGATGGCCACACCGCAATCCCTTCTCCTCCATTCTCTTCTCGGGATCTTGGGCACACACGCACACATACCCGGCGTGAGTTTTAAGCCACCGGGTCCGGTATGCGAACCACGGTCAACTACGTGGGAGTCCAGCGACATAGCCATTACGTTAACTGCTGGTCCCCATGGCATCATTATCTTGATGGTGGTTTTTGTTTTAATTCGCACTACTTGCATGGGTAAAATGATTCTATTTCCATCAATACAGTAGGTCTATGTAATATTATGTAAAAATCATTACAAGGCACCTGTATCCCTGTAGGTTAGCTTACTTTAAAGGCCTCCATGCTTGAAAGGGATATAACCTTCACTTCCTGGTGAGTCTCTGAGAGGCTGATGCAGCTCAGCTGTCAATGGTTACATCAGAAGCTGCTTATCGATCAGCAAAGATGATGAGGTGTGTTGTTTAACTTCGCTGAATTTGATCTTTTTATTGCATCCCTCCAACCCCTGTGTAATGGGAGCCTGCCAGCCAGTGCTATCTACTGAAGTCATTCCACCTTCTTATCCCCACGTGTCTCCCTGTGAAGACACACTTCATCTTTCTCTTCTGATGAAGAAGAGAAACAATAGAGGTATGGGCATGCACGGATGCTGGAAGCACCATCAAAACATCATCTATTAGAATAAGAGGTAAGAGCCTTTCACAGAGCACTGCACGCTTTAAGTGTTTCAAACGCGGCCCTTAGGCTTTTACTTTGCAAAGACACACAACCATGTTTGAGCTGTTTGCTCTCATAAGTGGACAATTTTATAGTCTTATGTTTTTGGTTTTTAATAGCAGAATTAATTTAATGCTTGGAAAGTGTCCGATATCAAAGAAAAACGGTGTGGAATATACAGAATTCAACATGTCACATTACGAGAGTCATAATCCCTTGGGCACCCCAATCACAGGTCTCTTTCAGAAACATGAGACAAATAAAAGGCACCACAGAATAAATCAAAAGAGGACATAATTTTGGAGAAAGATATTTAAAATTCTCTTCCTATAAGGCTAATGGCATGTGCCATTTTTATTTGTTGGCCTGAGGCAAAGTCACCTAACAACCCATAATGCTCAAAGAATTGTTTCTTTATTTCTTAGCGTCAGCCAGAGAAGTTATGTGACCCTCATGGCATCTTATGAAAGCTCAATATACTGTGTATACAAATGTGCAAAACCTTGCTCTGCTGCCTGAAACCTTTGGAGACATTTACTCACTACTGATGAAAACCTAATTTCTGAGCCCACCTATTTGCTGAATCCAAAATCTGTTACACTCTTGATAATTGCTCTACGTAACTCTAGTTTCAAATGGCACAAAATCTGCCAAGGCAACAACCAACTTTATACAGTGAAACCTTAAACATTATTCTAGATAGAAAAAAAAATAAAGGAAATATTTTGTATGGCCTATGTACTGGGCTTAACAATACATAATAAGTGACAGAGATTTAGTGTGCAGAGGTAACATAAACCTAAGATAAATATCCAGAGGTCAAAACTTGCTGTGCATAGGTTCAATACAGAGCCTATTACAAAATATTTTTACACTATTTAAATTAGTATGTTCAACTGCTACAAAATTCCTGCTGAAAACTCATGAGGCTGTAATATGTAGAATCTCTACTATTTCTTTGATCTGTTCTTCTTGAGAGAGAATGAGGACTGTAATTAGAAGTTGAGTTTTGAAGAGCTTTTTCAGAATAAAGGTGAAATAACTTCAAAAGCTGAGACTATCATTTTCCAAAAAGGCAAAGGCTCAAGATCAAGGCTGTTTGTTTGGGGGGTTTGAAGAAAGGAAGGGTTCCACTTGTAAAGGGAGAGGGAATGAAGAAAGGAATGACTGAAAGTTTTGATTTTTCAGAAGGAGCTATCTAAAATATACAGAATATCTGAGTGACATACCCACAGCATTTGCCAGGCTCTCCCCCGCCCCACAGCCCCCCACCCAAAGAGAACCTCAGACTGTGAGCCTCCTTCAACCTGCAGTTGGCATCAAAGCAGGAAATGGAAGCCAAGCCAGGAAGTCAGTAGCAGAATAAGGGAAACTGAGGACATAGACTCATGTTTAGTAAATGAACTAAGACGATCTCTGTAATGACTGTCACATTTCATTTGTGTACCCCAAGCAAAATCTGTTAAAAATAAATTATATATGTTTAAACTGGAAGTGTTCCTAGCATAATGGTATAAGGTACTCAGGGCTAAATTGAAATGATCATTCTAAAACTACAAAAATCTCAGGAACATAAATTATCATTTCACGGTATGCCTTGAAATGGTGGTTTTGCAATAAAATTAAAATATATATTCTCAGTGTTTGTCTGACAAATGCAAATACATGAAACAAACATGGTTAGTAAATGAACCAACAATTTGCTACATTTGAAGAAATCTGTTTTTACACTGAATACGTCAATTGGCAAAAATCTTAACAATTTCGTCTTTCTAAAGGAATTACCATTGGTACAATTCACAGAGCAGACTCAAAATGATCAGTGATAGTAAAACAGGGATTTGCTGGTTTAAAAAAAATTAATAAATTTTAAAAAGAAAACCTTCGGAAATAGAGAAAATACTTTTAATGCATTAATTCTCCTTGTCACATGTGCATAGACTACAGGACAGACACAAACCAATTCAAGTAACAGTAAAGCCAGAGGTCAGAAACAAAACTAAAGCCACCCTTAGAGGAAGTAAATGTCTTGTCCAGATGAGTATTGCTTGCTTCTTACCTGAAGTGTCTGCAAGTGTGAGTACATAGCTCAGGAGCCAAGAAACCTCCAAAACGGGCTGCTAGCATCTCCATACCTCACCCATTCAACACACCTGCACCAAAGGAGCTTTTTGAATGCTGGTATTCAGCCATTCTTTTCTTTTTCTTTCTTTTCTTTTTCATGTAGCCAGACATTCTTGATTCACTAATTTTCAGAGTCATGACACAAATTTAGCATCCTTCTTCAATAGAAAACTAGCTTAGAAGTCACTTCATTCTTTTCTCTTTTTAAGAACGGCATCTTGGGACCAGCAGTTAGCGTAATAGCTATGTCACTGGACTCCCATGTAGTCGACCACGGTTTGCGTCCCAGACTGGGTGGCTTAAACTCACACAAGGCACATGTGCGTGCGTGCCCAAGATCCCAAGAGGAGAAGGGATTGCGGCGTGGCCATCCCCCCATGGGGGGTGATTTCTAGCTTTCTGTCTCTCTGTCTTTCTGGCAAACATGCACGCCCTATAGCAAAAACCTCTTTAAAAAAAAAAAAAAAAAAAAGGGCATCTTGTGGGATCAGCAGATGGCATAATGATTACGTTGTTGGACTCCCACATAGTCGACCGTGGTTCAATTCCCATACCCGACAGCTTGAACTCACACCAGGTACGTGTGCATGCGTGCCCGAAATCCCAAGAGGAGAATGAAGAAGAAGGGATTGGGGTGTGATCATCCCCCCTTGGGGGGTGATTTCTCACTTTCGGTCTCTCTGGCAAGTGCATGCATCTCTAAAAAAGGAGGGGGATATCTTATAACACCAGCTGCTTTTCTCTGAAAGAAAACGTGATTTTTGACCTGACATGGCATGCTGAATGTACCACACCATCCTCAACTTTATCTTTAAAAATATGAGTTTATTTGAGAGACCAGTTTGTTATAGGTGTTGATATTGCCCGAGTCCTGCACTAACCAAGAACAGATGCTATAACACAGACCATCCCTGTCTCTGCAGGATTTGATCACATAGTCTGCATACTCACAAAGAAAAACGTGTTCTACCGATAGATTGCCAGACCTGTTCGTTATCCCGCCCCACCCCCCAAACAATCTTAAGAACATTGTGTTTAAAACTCTCTGGGGGGTCCAGACAGTGACATAAAAGTAAAGTGTGACACTCTGTGAGGCTGACCTACATTGGAAGGTTCTGGGTTTGGGTCCAATGATCTCTCTAAATGTGCCAGACACACACGTGCTCACGATCTGGGGGTGGCTGAAGCTGGACCCTGGTGAGGGGTGACTTCTCTCTCTCTCATTGAATAAGTAAGTAAATACACAAACAAATAAATAAATTCTATTCAATTATATCTATTAAAGCACTTTTGTCAGAGGCAATAATGCCCAGCAGAGACCAGAAAGCTGCTAACTTGGAGACTGGTATTTGTTCTGATTCCAGCTCTCCACTAACAACCAGGAGAGCTTTGGCCAATAAGCTCCTGCCTGTTTTTGTTTGTTTTGTTTTGTTTTGTTTCACTATAGGGTGAATGTGGTAACCAGAGTGCGAGGAGGAGTAAGAAATCATCCCCTCAGGGAGTATGGTCAGGCCCCAAACTCTGGGGATTTTGGACACCCATGCACACATGCCTGGTGTGATTTTTGAGACACCAGGCCCAGGACTCGAACCACGCAAATGGCCATATAGGGTCCAGCTGCCTTTAATTTCAGATCCTCATCTATAAAATGAGAAAGTTTGGTTAATAATACTGAAGGTACTATCAAAGCCTCTGACTTGACAGTGAAGTAAGGCAAGTGACCAAATAGGTTCTTGATATATTATGTGGTTAAACCACGTTCGAGAGATTTGTTTTGAGACTTTTTTCAGAGGTCATTAGTATTCGAGGCTACTTAGAACCAGCAATGGGAAATGTGCAATGTGGAGCCCTAACAGACCGGACAACTTCATATTATCAGCTAGTGAGTGGTTTACTCCTAAGGAAAGCCATATCATTCAATGTGTGCTGTACTTGCAAACTCAAATACTGTGATACTTAGCAAGTATAAGTTCCCGTTTTCATGCAACAAATCTTTCCTGAGGTTCCTGATGTTACAATTAAATACTAGCTTGTTTAATAATTAACAGGAGAATTTTAATTTTGTGGCAGTTTAATGAAAGAAGAGCTGTCACTATTCCCCTACCTCGTGCTTTTAATCCCCTTACTCTAGCCTGTTTTTCTGAATAGCACTTATCCCCCTGGGACTAGCAGTTGGCGTAATGAATAGCACTTATCCCTAACTGGCATGATTTTATATATTTATTTACTATTTGATAATTATCAGTTTCTCCCAGTAGAATGAAAGCTCCATGAAGGTAGGGTTTTTGCTTGTTTTGTTTAGCTTTATATGCCAGTGTGTAGCAAAAATGCCTAGTGCATTTGTGAGTGCTTAATAAATGTTGTTTGACTGAATGATGCCATTTATCTAAGGAGATGTGCACATAGAGTACCATCAAATACTAATATGAACAATGTCGAATGTTTCATAACATATGTATATAAACTTCATCTCAGGAAAAGGAGAAAAACTGTAAATAAAACAAGGAAAAGATTCAGGAGAGTAGACCCTTCTAGACATTTGTTACTCAAATGGTGTGGTCTAGGAATCAGCAACTTTAGAATTACTAGAGGGATAGTTAAAAATATAGGATCTCATCCAAAATCTAATGAATCAGAATCAATATTTTAACAAAATGCCATTTGATTCAAATACACATCAAACTCAAGAAGCACTAGCATGGAGACCTCTCATAGAGGTGATCCATATTTGGAGAAAGATACCAAAACCTGATTTCCCTCCCAGATACAGGCTTTCAGCAGCCATCTCTGAATGGAAGGTGAATCCTGCTAATTCTCTTTTGGACCCGTCCAGTGTGATTAAATCACATCACCTCCAGAGGCTTATAGGAAGGTCTAGAATGATATTAGAACAGCATTGTCAGGGCCAGCAGGTGGTGTAGTGGTTAAGACACTGAACTCCCCCACGGACAACCACAGTTTCAGTTCCAGACTTGGTGGCTTGAAACTCATACTGGGCTTGTGTGCATGCGTGCCCAAAATCTTGAGAGGAGAATGGAAGAAAAGGGATTGCAGCATAACCAGCACCCTGGGGTATGATTTCTCACTTTCTCTCTCTCTGTCTCTCCAGCTAGCACATGCATCCTTATAGCAAAAATCTCTCTTAAAAAAAAAAATAAAAGAACAGCCTCTTCCCTACTTCCTGAAAGACTCCCTTCCTGTTTAATGATGCTTGAAATTCCTTTAACAAGGGAGAGAACTATTTCTTTTCTTTCCCCAACCAGAAATAAAAAGCCTAAGTGCAAATACTCAGAAAAAGTAAAATATAGAATGAAACCTAATACTGCTAAGATGAAGTCCAATAACAAGAATAAAAGACTGAGATCATATTTCTGTGAGTTTTGCTAGGGAAGGATGAGTCAAGAGAGGGAGAGGGTATTTAATGTTTGTTGGTTATTCCCTAGGGAGATACTATGACAGAAAGAGGGGATGTAGGAAACAGAAAATAGAATTTGAGGTCATAACAATTTTTGTAAGGCAAACTACTTCAAATTGAAAGAAAATAAGATATTCTTATTTAAATAAATGTATCAAGTTTTTTTAATTCTAACTTTATTATCAAAGTGCTTTATCCTCAGTTTTGATAATCCAAATATTCTGTAATAATAATAATAATTAAACCTTAACAGCCCACTGAACTGCACTCCTACCTGCTACCTGCAGGTAGCACATGCAGTAAGAGGAAGAGGTGGCCCCAGCAGCCCATGGTGATAAAGAATACCCTAGTGGGTTTGCCATTTGGAAGAATCAGGACAATAAAACACACTTTTTCTGGGAACTCAACCTGCTCCCAGCTGATAGTCATCTTAAGAGGCACTTTTCTATAAATCACTGTAATTTAAAAAATAAATGCTTTGAAACTCCTTTTGCCAGATCAAATCAAACTGATTCTCAGTTAGTGGAAGGCCCAGATGTAAGTTTCATAACACACATCAATTACTATCTAATCCATCACTTGTAATGACTGAATGTGCTCAGTGCCATTCCCAGAACCAGTGTCATGGAAACAAATAACAACATCTAAGTAGGAATGGAATTTAAAAAGGCTCTAGTTACTGTCTGCAAAGCATAAGTTGAGCATGTATAAGCACATCCTCAGTTTGGCCTTACAATCTCAAGCCTTATCATCTCTTGAGCTATTTAAAGACCAAGTAATAAGCAGCAAAAGATGTTGCCATGGCAAAGTGTCAATTCCTCTAATAGCTCCTAGGACACTTTCTTAGGTAATAACCAAAATTTTTCAGGCAATGGTATGATCACTATCATGCTCATTAACCTCCACAATAGACACATGGGTCCCCTTCCACGTAGGGAATGCTGACTTATTTGTGCCCTTCACGTTGTCATAGGATGCTTTCAACAGAAAAGAATATTGCAAGTCTATGCAATCTGAATAAACTAATATAAACAGAAAATAGTGCAAAGGTCATTTAGAACAACCAAATCACTCTCACAGCTGAATTTCTACTCCATTGCCACTTTGGTGGGCTCGTGTCAGCTATAACTTCATTTTCTACTTGAACTGGTTAATTCAACGAAAGCCAATAGTGAGAGATGGCCTAGAGAGAGATCATTATTATCATCACCATCTCCATCACTAACACTTATTTAGTGTTTGGATATGACAGATACTGACTGCTTTGTCTGTGTTACATGTGTTAATTCATTTCTTCCTCATTCAAAAAGGTACTACTATAGGGGGACCGGTAGGTGGCATAGTGGTTAAGGCCCTGGACTACCACCTGGCTGACCGTGGTTCAAGTCTCAGACCTGGCAGCTTAAAAATCACACTGGGTACATAAGCGTGTGAGCCCAAAATCCCAAGAGGAGAATGGAGGAAAAGGGATTAGGGCATCACCCCCAAGGGGTGATTTCTTGCTTTCTGTCTTTCTGTCTCTCTGTCTCTCTGGTGAGCACACTCATCCTATAGAAAAAATATCTGGGAAAAAAAAAATGTTACTGTAGGGGGCAGCTGGTGGTGTGGTGGGTGAGACTGCTGTATCCTTCATGGCCAGTTGCATGGGTTTGAGGACCCAGCAGCGTGAAGGTCAGACTAGGCACATGTGTGTGCATGCCCAGAGTCCTGAGAGAAAGGAGAAGGGGGAATTATGGCCTGGCCATCCTCCCTGGGGGACGATTTCTCACTTTTCCACTTTCTCTCTGTTCCTCTTGGGTGAGCGCACTTGTCTGTGGCAAAACTAAATATTTTTAAAAAGTACTGTAGGTACTGCAATGATCCCTATCTTACAAATGAGGAAACAGAGGCCACGGTGGTTAAGGAACCTATGTAAGATTACACAGCAAACTGTGTTGATGCCTGACGGAAAACAGGTCTGGTCCTCCCTTAATGTATTTCCTACAGCTCCACATTTCGACACACAAACACTCCACCCCCAGTCTCCCTGACCACCAGAATACTACTTTAAAGGAGAGTCAGAGGAACAGAGGAGATGCAGAAGTACCAGTAGGGAGACTTCCTGGTATCAATCACTTTACTATTTAAAAAGAGCACCTTGGGTTGGTAGTGTGCATCCCCAGGCCTGATTTTATTTCTAAAACAGGTAAATGTTCTTATTGACTTCTAAGAAAGTTAGGTGATCTACCTCAGCTCAAGGAAAGAAAATTAATGTCCAAAGCTTGCTTCAGATGCCTGGAATAGGACATAGTAAAGGGCAAGGGACAAAATAATTAGTGGCTCACTAAAATGACTCCCAAAGAAGAGATCTGACTTCAAAAGCTATGGGTAGCGGGCCCAGCAGTTAGCGTAATGGCTGTGTCGCTGGATTCCCATGTAGTCGACCGCAGCTCAAGTCCCAGACCCAGTGGCTTAAACTCACGCCGAGCGCGTGTGCGTGCGTGCCCAAGATCCCGAGAGGAGAATGGAGGAGAAGGGATTGCGGCGTGGCCATCCCCCCTGGGGGGGTGATTTCTCGCTTTCTGTCTCTCTGTCTCTTTCTGTCTTTCTGACGATCGCACACACCCTGTAGCAAAAACCTCTCCAAAAAAGAAAAAAAAAAAAAAGAGTTATGGGTAACTTTGCCATATTCTTGGCCCAGAGCAGTATTTAAATGTATGTAGGAAACAAGCTTCCTTATGCTATTTTCTAAGGAAATCAAAACAAAAAAATTTCCCGTGAAATTGTTCACTTTGTCTAAGGAGGAAGGAAACACCAATGTCCATTTTATACATACACACATACTAAGCAAAGTCACTCAAATAAACAAGAGACTACCTTAGAATCGTAGAACTGATGAAGAAAAGCTGTTCTTCGGCTCCTAGGTTCTCCTAGATTTCTCTTCTTTTTTTTTTCTCCCTAATGTAATCAATACTTTGCATTAGAAATAGCCTTAAAATAATTTTGGGTCATTCAATGAAACAGTTAAGCCACTGCAAAATTATAAAAATAATTATACAAATAATACTATAGGAAAACCAGAGTAATTTTAGGTCTAATTTGATTAAGATTCATTTGGATCCAAGTAAAAAAAAAAATTCAAATCAAAATGAAGTTAAAAATAAGGAGAAGAAGGGAAATTAGTGGTCACAAAATAGCAAAGTCCAAGAAAATTATAACAGGAGCTCAAAAGATATCTGGACTCTGTTTCTCCCCACCTGGCTCTGCACACTTCTAGGTTGGTTTTATTCTTAGGTTGATCTTGTCCTCATAGGAACCTTGTAGCTCAGGCTTACCTCAGCCTGGAATTATCGACCACTGCAGAAAGAGTTGGTTTCTTCCCCATAATTCTGACAAATATCCCACAAATGGGTGTCATTGTCCTAGTTACATACCTGTCTCTGAACCAACCATAGCCCAGAAAATATCGTACTGGGGGTGGAAGTGGGTACTGTTTCCATCTCAACCTCATTGACTAAAGAAGGTGTAGAGGGCAATTTCCCAGAGAAACATCAAGGTGGCATTGCCAGAAAAAGGGACACGAATGCTATTCGACTAGAAAAATGTTCAATCTGGCATTCAGAATTAACTTCTCAGCCTGCGCTTTTTGACAAGAAAGGGAAATTCAGTCCAGTGATGCGATATCACAATGCTAACTCCTGACTAATCAACAAAAGCAGGTATACATACATCAATATAGAGGGACAGTAGCCCTTTCATTTCAACAACAAGGAAATATGTAGGTCACTCAGATGGAAATTAAAATCTGTGTCTATTCAAAACCAATTGTTAACTTGGTTCTAAAATCATGAGCATCCAAGTACATGATAATATACTCTCGTGTCAGAGAGGTCCTATTCCTCTTCACTTCAATTTGCATCTTGTCCTGACATTACACCATATGGCGTGGGCCAAGTGCTCTTGTATGCAAAGTAGGTTCAGAGTAAATGAGCTAAAAATGTCTTACACACATAATAGCTCTTGTTTCAACTTAGCTGTGAATACTAGATTGCTGCAAACACCAAAATAATAGTGCTGCTAATGAGGAGGTTTGTTCATAACTTACTACACTGTCAACTCTAATGTTCAACCATAATGGTTATTATTTATTGATATGTTGTGTGTACACAAAGCAGGGGCTGAAGCCAAAAGCAGACTCTTAACAGAGCCCACACCTATTAGATCATGAATAATGTCCTAAAAGTATTTTTAAAACCTTTTTTTTTTTTCTTTTTTTTTTTTTCCCTGAGTGTCTGCTGTTTGAGATGCCTTGATTGAGAAGACAGAGGCCTAGATTTAAAGTCAGAATGCCAGGGTTCATCCTGTGGGAGACTAGAATAAACTTACAAGTAACACCCTTTAGTACTGGTGAGGATACAAACAGTTACTTTTATACATCATCAGTGGAATGTCTTTGATCCAGGCTTTTGGAAAGGAGTCTGATGTTATACATTAAAATTTTAAAAGACCATATCCTTTAACTCAGCAATTCTACTTCTGGGAATCAGTCCTGGAAAAACTCAAGTACCAACACATAAGGACATACACAACAACTATGTTTACTGCAGTTGTAGTTGTAAGTAGCAAAAATGTGAAACAGTTCACATCTCCACAAAGTGTGGAAGGGTTGACTAGACTGTGAAGCATCCACGTATTAAACAGTCTTTTAATATAACCCTCACATATTAAATAGTTAAAACACTAATATGACTATTAAGAGTAGGTCAGATTTACATGGTAACTCAGATAGATGTACATAATGTCATATTAAGTGAAAAAAAGCAAGTTGCAAGGAAGATAGATAAATAGATTCGGTAGTTGGACAGATGTATGATAGATAGATAAAAAGATGATATAGATAGATGATAGATATGGACAGACTCAGACACATGCACATAGTGTGATCACTTTTCTGTTTAAAAGAATAGAACAATAGGGTTTGAATCTGGGTTGTATAATTTAAGTGATCTTTGAACCTCAATTCTTTATCTAGAAATATAAGTCATCTTTCTGTGAATATCAAATAATATGAAAATTACTTGAGAATTCTAAGTAACAATTAAATGTCGTTTAATAATATTATTATGGCATGGTCTCATGCACGTCTGAAGTTTAGGCTCCTCAGTGTCCTGAGGATAGTAACAACTTGCAAAGTCTTAGATGAGTCTACCCACTGACTGCCACCTCTTCTGGCCTCCCATCAGGTATAACCAGACTCACGAGAAAGAAAACAAATGGCGAATTGTTAATACCACTAAAGACTACCCAGTCTGTTCCAGGAAAACGACTGTATGTGTTCCCCAAAGAAGCTACGCCGTCCATTAGGTACTTTCAGGCATAACAAAATCATGTTTATTTTGGAGGCCAGTTAAATAGAGGACCATAGAGATAATAATAGCTTTGCCAAAGTAAGGTTATAGATATGAAGTGGTTTTCACTTTTTAAAATTAATATATTACCTCTGCATATATGCTTCTTAGATAGTTTTAATCATACAATAAACACAATTTTGTATCTTGTCTCTGGAGTGAGTTGGCCTACATTCCAGTCCCGGGAATGACGTCTCTCTAACTGTGTAACCATGGAAAATTAACCCCTCTCTGTCTCAATTACTTCATTTGCAAAATAGAGGTGATAATAATATCTACCTCATAGTATTATGATAAATGAAATGAGTTAAAGCATTTAAAGGACATAAAACATAGCTATTCCCTAGTAGGTGCTAACCCTAGTAGGTTAGTTCTTATTATTATAATTTTCCATATAACATAAATTTAAATACTATTTCCATATTGATTAGTCTCCATAGTCATCATTATAATAATACTTAATCGTATATAAATAGCATGCTTTATCAAGTGAGTGAGCTGTAGTTAATTTGTACATTATTTTAAATAATAGGATAGTATTTGTTTCTGATTTTCAGAATTTTAAATAATACTTCACAATTATAACCAATACCTTAATTGATATCTTAGTGATTTTGTTCCACATTCTGAATTATTCCCATAAGATAAGTCTCCAGAAAATTTAAATGAAGAGTATAGCAATTTTTATGTATTTTGATACATTTTGAAAGTTAAGACTTTAGATTATGAAAATATCTTCACTTATTCCTTTCTGAACTCCCCTTCGGAACTTGACAAAGTGCTTTCTACCTAGTCATTCCAAATCTGCTGATGTTTATCCTCTAGTTTGTTTAAAAGGTCACTGTAAGAAATTACTATATTAGGCTCAGTCACGGCAGTGCACACTACAAAAATGCTATATTCCATGGGCTAGGACCACTCGCCATGCCTGAGTTTGACTCCTAGTGCAATCTACAGGCCAGGCCCAGTGACATGAGACTGTCATCCCAACAATTCAGGCAGGCTGAGGCTGTTACACATGATGGGAGACCAGGGTCACAAGCTTGAGGATGGCCTGGGCCACATAGTGAGATCCTGTCTGAATATAAGAGCTGAGCATGATGGCACACACCTGTTGTCCCAGGCATCTGAGGAGGAAGGATAGTGACAGAGTGAGACTACATTTTAAAAAAAGAAGAACAAAATAAAAAAGATGAAGAAAGAAATTGCTATATTAAAATTTATCTTCAAAATCATTTGAGTTCTATCAGCATATATGTAAACTATAGTTATTGGACCAGCTGCTGGCATGGAGGTTAGGGAGATTGAATTGCATATGGCCAATTAAGTGGTACTAGTCCCAGCCCTAGCAGCTTGAAAATCACACCAGGAACATGTGTGTGCATGCCCAAAATTCCTAGAGAAGAATAGAGGAGAAGGGATTGTGGGATGGCCATCCCTACCCCAAGGGAGGGTGCCATTTCTCACTTTCCCTCTCTCTCTCTGTCTCTCTCTGATGAGCACACACACTCTATAGTAAACTAAGAATGAATGAATAAATAAATAAATAAAAATTCCCTAAGTATAATCACTTTGTATTAGTGCTCTGTTGCTAATAAGACAAATACAGAGGGGAAAAAAAAAGGAAAACCCACTTACTCAAAGACATTTTTAGCACTTAAAATTCCCCCATGAATCATGCTTACAAACCATGTACCCCTCAACACTTATCTTCTTCTGACTCATTCTGAAACACTCTGACAACTTCTTCATTGAAATTCAAAATTTCCCAATACTGTAAGATCCTCCTTTTTTCTAATTAATTAGTTCCCTTTTCCATTGGCAAACTGTAATAGTGACGATCCTTATATTTACAGACCATGGAATGAAGCACAGCTGGAATCTTCTGCTGCTCACTAGTCTACATTTTTCTATCTTCTAGGTGTTCCTCTTTCTAACCTAATACTAAACTTTCATTGTCCTCCTTTCCTGCTGCCAGCATCCACTGCCCACAGATTACATCTTATTCTTCAAAATCCTAAATGTTTCCTAAAACCCTGTTTCCATCTGTATTTTGTCAGGGTTCTCCATAGAAACAAGATGAATAGGCTATAGAGAGAGGAACTATAGGAGATTGGCTCACATGAGTAGGGAAGTGGGGAAGTCCCCAAGATCTGCAGTTGGCAATCAAGAATCTAGAGAACCAAGAGAGCCAATGGTGTGAGTTCCAGTCTGAATGCTGGCAGGCTAAAGAACCAAGGAGAATGCTTATTTCAAGTTCCCCTTGTTTCAGTTTGAGTCTGAAGGCAAATATTCTAGTTCAAGCAGTTAGGTGAATGGCATATCCCTTTACTCGAGGAAGTTGAGCATTTTTGTTCTGTTCCGGCCTTCAGTAGAATGTGGCCTACATACTTAAGGAAGGGAAATCTGCTTTACTCAGTCAGCTGATTCATATGTTAATCTCTTCTAGAAACAGTCTTACAAATATACCCAGAAATAATGTTTGACCAAATATCTGGGCACCCCATGGCTCAATCAAGTTGAAACCTAACACTAACCATCACATCATCTATAGTTCTATGGCTACTGTGCCCTCTCTGCAGTTAGTTTAAGAAAATCCTCCTTGGGCCAGCAGGTGGAACAGTGCTTCAGGTGGCTGGACTCCCATATGGCTGACTGCAGTTCAAGTCCTGGACCTGACAGCTTATTTTCTCACTTTCCTTCTCTCTCTCTCTCTCTCTCTCTCTCTCTCTCTCTCTCTCTCTCTCTCTCTGTTTCTCTCTGGTCAACTTACAATAAATAAATTATTAAAATAATTATAATGAATAATTTTTAAAAAATCCTCCTTACTAATTCCTGTGGATTGATCTGGTCTTCTAAAGCACAGCTAGCTCTCTCTTTCTCTGCCAACCCAAGTGTTCCATCTTATGTAGGGGTCACCCAGAGCTTCCATCATGGGAGAAAAAAATTGAATCCACAATGTTCATTCTTAATGACCCCTTCCTTTATAGATAATTATTACAGTATCCTCCAAAATAAACATGAAATTCATTCCTCAGGTATTTTTCTGTTCTGTTGCTACAAATCGCCCTGAGCTACTAGTCTGGCAAGCTTTCAAGTTCCTGTGCCACCAATTATTGAATTAATTAATTTTCCAGCAAGCTTGGTCTTTGTTCTGTATTGCACGTAAGTGGCACTCAGGGATGGAAAGTTTATACTAAGAAAGCAAGACAAGTGCTAATTTAAGTTACTAGGAGAAGCACTTAAAACCCACACATCTTCCAAGTAGACCCTTATTGACCATTATCTACCTCTCAGGCAGGACCAAGTGACTTCAGAGACCTAGAAATTTCACCTCAGTGGCCTTGCATGAACCCAAACTAAATTTGAAATTAAAGTCATCCTTTGAAGCCTCACTGAAAATGCTAGCAATATGGCTGGGGTGATGCTTGTGGCTGGCAAAATGGCAAGTCATTTATCCTTTCTGCCCTTGTTTCCTCATATGTGAAATGAGGAACACTGACTCACTTCACAGGAAGGCTGCATGCATTTAATTAATTAACAACACACATCAAAAATACAAACTGTAGAACACCTTTGCTCAGTCCCTAAACTCAGTAAATCTGCCAGTAGCATTTTCTGCTTTGTTGATGTAACCTTGATCTTCCCTTAAGTCATAACTCTGGTCTGGCCCATAAACACATTTTTCTTATATGCATTTCTAGACTCTTATAAACAAACACTGCATGGATTTTTTTAATGTTTTCTTTTTATTGCTGTCATCATTGAGGTCTTATGTTTTCTTCATCAAATGCTCACTAAGATCCCTGTTTACTACTGAAAACTTTAGACACCCAGGCCAAAAAATAGCATGTTTGACTAGTATATATCTAGCCAAGTGAGCACCCATCAAACTCAGTTTTACTTTCTTACTCCAAAGTACCTTCTGTGACCAGACAAAAGATGATGGAAACTTCATCCTAGAACATCAAACCCTGCCAGGCACATTTCCATCTGTCCTATTGAAGATTGCCAAAAGCATTTTTGAAGGTTTTTTCCCCCCATAAAATTAGTCAATCAAAAATTCTTTCAGGCAGAAGTTATTTGAGGACTAAGAAATGTGGTGGTATCTGCCTTGACTGATCTCTTGGACTATAGAAGGTATATCTGACCAAAATAAAAACAGGAAAATAATGCACAGAAGTGGTACGTTCAGAATGGTTTTACTTCCTTCCTTTAGCCACACACACACACACACACACACACTCACACACACACACACACGACATTCTGCCTAAGTGATAAAGAATCATGTACTTAAAGAGAGAGGGGAAATCAGATGTCTTAGACCCTAAAGAAATTAGGAAGCTTCACAGCCAGAGCCTGAAGCCCAGAACGTTAGAAAAGAAATCAAATCACTGTCAAGGGAGGAGGGTTGAGACCACAGGCTTGGTTTGAATGGATCAATAGCTGGTCATCGTCATAAAGCAGACCACCCATTTTGACACTGGAGCTAGGGAAAGAACTGCTGATAAGCAGAGGAAGGAATAGAAAGCATGTGTGTCAAACATGTTTGTTCTCTTCTGTAGTGAAGACCAAATAGTTAAAGGGGCTGGCTTTCTTACATTCCTCTCCTTGAACTTGCACTTTGTTGATTTACCACCCTGTGCCAAATCAGCAGTCCTCTCTCGTAGGCATCTCTTGTCAGTTCTATTTTTTTACTTTCCCCAAAGGTTCTTAGGACCACTACATATTCTCATAACTAGTTCCCGTCCTTCTTTAGGCCCTTGTTGACTCAAGCTGTTCTGTCTTTTTTCATGTTTATCCTAAATAGCCAGGGCAGGTTTATGCCTAGACCTCATAGTTTCTCGATGCATCAATATGTTAGTGAGTATTTAAAGAAACTATAGTGCCAATCACCATGTTTATTTTGGGGTGGTACAGTAATCACCATGTTAGGTAATCAGCACTACTGACAAGAATGCTTTTTAAAATGAGGTCCTTCCTTCCACTAATAAAACTCGCTTTATAAAGAGTTTAAGCCAGAGGCAATGGGGGGCACCTGTAGTTCCAGCTACTTGGGAGGCTAAAGCAGGAGGATTATGAGTTCGAATATGACCCGAGCAACATACTGAGATCCTGTCTTAAAAAAGAAAGAGAGAGAAAGAGAGAGAGAGACTTCATGCCCCTACAAATATAATAACACTGAACAAACGCATTAACAAAATGATGTTAGGATAAATGGAAGCCAAGATATTACTGAATAAGCAGAATCCAGAGGTGCTAAAAGAGTACCCTTCAAACCCAGCCTCAGGAAATGAGATCAGATCTAAATGGGGAAAGTGATCACTCCAGCTGCCTCCATTTTTTACTTTGCATTCGTTCTTAACCCTCTGGCATCTGGCTTCCTTCTGCCATATGCTCGCTATCTGGCAGCTGGCAGGTCTCACATTTGCGTGCAACAGAATCACCTGGAGGGCTTGTGAGGCCACAGATGCCAGAGCTCAGCCCTCGTGTGCCTGATTCAGGAAGTCTAGGGCCTAAGAATCTGCATTCCCAGTGAATTTCCAGGAAATGCTGATGCATCTCATGTAACTTCTTCTGTCCTACAGACCTTGAACAATAGTGACCTTAAATAAGGACTGCTGTGTGGCCTTGAGCACGTCTCTCCTCTGAAAGTGGACATGCCTTCCTTCTCTCTACTGCAGGGAACTACGAAGAGAACCTAAAACTTGTAAATAAAACTAAACATTGTGAAAGCGCTCTGTAAACTAAGGAGATGGAGCTTTTGTGATTGTCTACCTCGGCTTAATTGCCTTGCTTTGCGGCATTTGACCCCAAAGGACACTTTTTTAAAACTTTTTCCTAGTCCACTGCTGCTCTCTCTTCCCTTACTCATGGTTCCCTTATCCTTTTTACCTCTCTCTCTCTCTCTCTCTCTCTCTCTCTCTCTCTCTCTCTCTGTCTCTCTCTCTCTCTCATTTTTTGTTTGTTTTGTTTTTTAAATTTTTTGCCATAGGGCACATGTGCTAGCTGAAAAGAGACAGAGGGAAGGAAAGTGAGAAATCACCTCTCCTCCATTCTCCCCCTGGGATTTGGGGCATGCATGCACACATGCCCAGTATGATTTATCAAGTCACCACATCTGGGACCCAAACAGTGGACAGCCATGTGGGAGTCCAGAGCCTTAACCATCATACCACTCCTTTCTAACTCTTTCTCTAGGGAGTAAGAACCTCAAATGCTCCCTCTGATGGTCTTTAATGTCACCTGTCATATTGCCTTCTTTCCTCTGCAATATCAGCGCTGCTTTTTTTGGGCTCTACTCCACAAGCCTCCCACCTGGCCTCTCTGCCTCCAGAGCCTCTGTGCGCCAGTCTTCCTAAATATGTCCTCCTTGTGAAGCTGCTTAGAATACTGTTTTTTTCGGAACCAGCAGTTAGTATAATGGCTATGTCACTGGACTCCCACGTAGTCAACAGCAGTTCGCGTCCCGGACCCGGTGGCTTAAAACTCACGCCGGGCACGTGTGTGTGTGTGTGCCCAAGATCCCGAAAGCAGAATGGAGGAGAAGGGATTGTGGCGTGGCCATCCCACCTGGGGGAGGGGGTGATTTCTCACTTTCTGTCTCTCTGTCTGTCTGGAGAGCGCATGCACCCTATAGCAAAAACCTCTCCAAAAAAAAAAAAGAATACTGTTTTTGTCAAGTTACTCCCCACTTTAAAATCCACCCTGATTCTATGACCTAAATTAGAAATTCCCAAAGCCGAATAAGATATTAAGGTCTTTGCCATCTGTTATAACTTTTGAACAGAGGATGGATACCTATCAGGTTAATGAGATGACTCCTGCATTGAGCAAACTTACCTTTCAACTTCCCAATTGTATCGGGCAATCTAACCCGATCTATTTTCCTAGTAAAATTGTGGTTTTGACCAATCCACTCTCCTAATTTTTTACACCATGATATCATCTTAACTATCACGTTTGTAGTTTACTAGTTATATCCAACCCCTTTCTGTCATCATGAATTCTGATCAGCCATCAAGGTCTAAACCAATGCAGTCTTCTTTACTGGTGTTCATAATTCCGTAATTGGCAAGCACTTTGTACTTACTATCTTGACCTACTTCCTCTTCTCCTTTTTTTCCTTTTTCCCTTCACTGTATTCTTCCTTCTCTCTTTCCCTGTCTCCCCTGAACTATCTCTAACAACATATAACATGCTTTAGAACATCTTATTCTTAAAAAAAAAAAATCTTCATTGACCCTCAAGAACCACCAGTCATCTATCATCTAGCAATAAGGCCATTTCTTTTGTTTGCTTTTATAACTTCTCTACACACAGCTTCTCTACTTTTGAACTTCCAATTTATTCTCTTTCCACTCTTTGCAATTTAGCATCTAACTCCACTAATTTGTTCTTTTCAATTCACCAACAACTCCCTCCATGCTTAAGTCATAGAAACATAAATCTTCTCGTCTTACCTGCTTCTCAGTCAGTCAATATGTTTATCCATTCCTCCCTTCTTAACACCTTCTTAACACTTTTTCTTCTCCTGGCTTCCAGGACTACACACTCTTCTGCTTTTTTTTTTTTTTTTTTTCTTTCTTCATTGATAACTCATTCTCATGCCTTTGCCCTGAGTTCTGTTCTACTCAGCTTCCAAATATTGAAGTTCCCAAGGACGTAGTCCTGGACTCTCCTTCTCTTACTAGCTATATACATTCTCCAGATGACCTTGTCTGCTCTAGAGGACAAATGTTATCTGTTTGTTGGTGGTTCCTTGTTTTACCTCCTGCCTTACCATCTACTTGAAATCCTATACTCTGGCTAGACATATTAATTTTGGTGTCTAAAATGAACATTAAAATTATCTAAATATTAGTTCATCTCCTTATCTCCCTCCTGATTGTATTCCAATCCTCCCTCTCTCAGTAAATGACACTATTTTAATTCAGGCCAAAAATTTAGACATCATCTTAATAGCTACCCACAGTTAATTCATCAAAAATCCCCTACATGGGACCAGAAGTTAGCGTAGTGGCTATGTCGCTGGATTCCCACGTAGTCGACCGCGGTTCGAGTCCCAGACCCGGTGGCTTAAACTCATGCCAGGCGCGTGTGCGTGCGTGCCCAAGATCCCAAGAGGAGAATGGAGGAGAAGGGATTGCGGTGTGGCCATCCCCCCTGGGGGGTGATTTCTCGCGTTCTGTCTCTCTGTCTCTCTCTGTCTGTCTGGCAAGTGCATGCACCCTGTAGCAAAAACCTCTCAAAAAAAAAAAAAAATCCCCTACGTTATACCTGCCAATATATCTGGGAAACACAAAATTATCTTCATTTCTACTGCTGCCTCACAAGCTACCAAAATCTCTTTTCCAGAATATCAAAGTAGCCCTTTATGTGACCTTCTTAAATTCATGCTTGACCTTCTCCCATAGTATTTTCAAGAGCACAAATAACATCATATCACTCCCTTAGTTAAGACATTCAATAATCTCCCACTTTGCCCAAAACTAAATTCAAACTTTTAACTATAGCCTACAACACAAGGCCTCTTTGATCTCCATTGTTAACACAGTCACCTCCCTGCAAACATCTTACTTGGGCCACATTGGTCTCCTTTAGTTCTTCATACCAGCCAAGCTCTTTCTTGACCTCAGGGCTTTTGCCATTCCCTCTTTCAGAAAAAAATCTTCTGCTGAATTTTAACTCATGGATTTTTTTTTTTTTTCAGCCTTCAGATTTTATAAACATCTCCTTCTCACAGAAGTCTTTTATGACCACCCTGTCTAAACTACCCCAATTTTAAAAATGCTCTCTATTTCACTACCTCAGTAAAAGCTATCAGAATCTAAGATCTTACTCATTATGTTTTTATTTGCTTACTTGTTTGTTATTTGTTGCCAGCTTCATCTCCCAACCTTCTGCAACTAGAACAGAAGCTCTGAAAGACTTAGAAACTTAATCTGTATTTTTCTATAATTTATTCCTAGTACCAAGAATAGTGCTTAGCATTCCATAATAAATATTCATCAAAAGAATTAAATGAATGAGAAACCCACTCATGAGTCAAGATGGGTATAGAAATACACCCAAAATCTCAGTGGACTAAAACCACAGTGATTTATATCTTATAAATGCTTCAAGGACAGTAACTAAAAGAGGCTTCCTCTCAACGTGTGTCCATGAGGATAACCATACCAGTAGGATGAGATTTGGTTAATTGTATGTGGCTCTTAAGGTCTACAGAAAAAAAGTGATGCCTAGCAATTATCCTTGCTTTCGCCAAAACAAGTTAGGCCAAACCTAACTTCAAAGAGAGTGGAAAACTATAATCCTACTTGAACCCATAAGAAGAAAAAGATGGAAATATTTGGTAGAGAGTTGAAAAATAGAATCCTACCTGAACCCAGAAGAAGAAAAGATGGAAATATTTGGTAAGCACTGCTTAGGACTTACACAGTAACCTTCACTAGAAGATTTCTTCTACTCAGAAGGAAGAATAATGGAAATATTTAATTGTGTACACTTTCCTTTTCTTTTTTTTTCCAATTTGCCAGACTGTGTGTGCTTGATGGGGGGGTGAGGGGGTGGGGAGGTGGTGGGGTGGGGCGGGGGGGCGGGGAAAAAGTGAAAGTGACCCCCTTGGGGCACAATCATGCTGCAATCTCTTCTCCTCTATCTCCCATTCTTGTTGGGATTTGGGGAACACACACAGACACACACACACACACACACACACACACACACACACGGTGTGTTTCTCAAGCTGCTAGTCCTGGATTCAAACCATGCAGTTGGCCATGTAGGATCCAGCCACCTTAAGAACTAGAGATCTGGCCCAATCATGTGCACTTTTGACTTCCACATTCATGTAATACTTTCTTCCACCAAACCAGCCTAACATAATCTCTCTGAGTACCTCTAGCACTTATTTCTGTAATTCTCACTAGTGTAACTGTTCAATAGTCTGCCTCTCTATCTACATGGAAATAAGGAGGACAGGGATCAGATCTATTTTCTTCTTTATTGTATTCCGGAAACCTAACTCAGTGCCTCTCACCTAGCAGATTCTGAACAAAATGTTAGAGGAATGTCTTGTAGATTTTCATGTGTATGTGCTTTTAATCTGTACAGTTAGATTGTATATTTCTCTACATATGGTACAGAAATATAATTTATATTCCATGTATTGTCTAACTGACTCATCATGGAGATATTCACATATTGGTGAAAATATAGTTAATAATTCTTGGATTAAGTGAATTAGTTGAATTGGGACTACTCCTCCAGGTACATTTGCAAAATACACCTACTAAAAAGTGTTCTTTTTTTTTTTTTTTTTTTTTTTTTTTTGAGAGGTTTTGCTATAGGGCGCGTGTGCTCACCAGACAGACAGAGACATAGAGACAGAAAGCGAGAAATCACCCCCCGGGGGTTGGCCACACCGCAATCCCTTCTCCTCCATTCTCCTCTCAGGATCTTGGGCACGCACGCACACGCACCTGGCATGAGTTTTAAGCCACCGGGTCCAAGACGCGAACCGTGGTTGACTACGTGGGAGTCCAGCGACATAGCCATTACGCCAACTGCTGGTCCCCTAAAAAGTGTTCTTAATAGTTCAGATGGCACCACCATCTGAAGAACACAGAAAACATGCATCGCCATTCCTGGCTTTCTGTGGAAGTTCATTACCAGTTTTTTGGTAGGGAAAAACCAACAGATGATTTCATGGGTTTTCTTGGTTCTGCTGGTGATCAATCTGTGTCTGGAAATGAAACTCCCCTTTCCACAAGATTTCATCATAGCGGAAACCACAGCACTCAAATTTTGGTCAATGCTGGTATCCCAGCTCAGCTTTGTATCCTAACGTGAAAATGAAACTTGTGTTCCACTACCGTATATTCTCTTTCCTTAAATTGACAAATCTTAAAATGATGCTAAGATTAAAATCTGTCCTTCTTGAGCAGGGTCATCATGTGTGATGACACACCTGTCTCTAAGACTATCACTGTATAAGAGAGAACTATGACACTGTTGAGGTCTTTACATCAGAAAATATTCTTTAGTTTTTAAGTGGCTTCTATTTCCACTGACGAGCTCAAAGTGAATATATTCAGACATCCCTGCTGTAGGACTGTTGGACTCATAGACTTCTTCCTTAGACCAAATGTACTTTCAGTTGACAAGTATTTCTTTAATCTTCCAAATCACACAGGATACCAGTGTGACATAGGAGAAAGTTAGCGAGACCTTCTTTAGCTCCATAGCATATCTTGGGCACATTACTTGTTTCTTCATTAAATATATATATACACACACACACACATATATATGTATATATATATATATATATATATATATATATATATACACATATATATATATATGTGTGTATATATATATGGATATGGATAATACTTCATGGGATTAAATAGTATATCATAGGAAGTGTTTATCTCTGTTCCTGGCATATAGGATGTGCTCAATAAATGTCTGTTCTTTCCTTTTAATATTATTCATTATTATGTTTTCAAATGTCTGCTATAGAGTACATGCACTCACCAGAAAGAAAGAGAGAGAGAGAGAGAAATCTCCCTTTGGGGAGATGGCCATGCCACAATCCTTTCTCCTCCAGTCTTCTCTTGGGATTTTAGGCACATGTGCAGACATGTCTGTTTTCCAAGCCACCAGGTCGAGGACTCAGAATGCAGTCAGCCATGTGGGATTCAGCCACCTTAACCATTATGTCACCAGTCGGACCCATGTTTGGTCTTTTCTAATAGCTACCTTAACTGTTAAGCAAAGTACCAATTTAAAGTCTCTTCAAATAAAATCACCCAATAAATAGAACTCTCAGCAGGGTCTGGCCATCAGTAGCTATAACGGCACATGCTACTGTGCTATGATATGATTTTGCACCTTCCCCACCTTTCCATCTCATACATACAGCTTTTATAAAATGTATCATGTGCTCATAAGTTATGATTGAGACTGAATATTAGTACAACTTTTTTCTATGGAGAAGGAGTTATCAATGTGCATCAAAATTTTAAAGGCACACATTCTTTGAGCTAGCAATTCTGGTTCTAAGAGTTTATTCTATAGATACGCTACCACACATACAACGTCATATATGTAGAGAAATAGTTACTTTATTTATCATAGCAGAAGATGGAAAATAATGTACTGACGACGAGTGGTAGAGTAGTTCAACAAATGATATGCCTATATAAAGAACTACTGTGAATAAGGCAACTATTCATACTGACATGGAATGATATCAAGGTATGACTTTAAGCAAAAAGAACTAGGTGAAAAATGATGACTATGATATGCCACCATTTGTGGTGAAAATGTACATAATTGTCTAGACATAGACCATCCTGTAAGGACACACAGAAGACTGGTGGTGGCAGTCACTTCCGGGAAGGAGAACCAGACTGGGTGTATGATAGCTATTTTCCACAGAATAGCATGTTGTTAATACCTTTTGAATTTTGCTGTATACATATATAGGTTATTGTCAGGAAATATATTACTAAAAAAAAAAAAAAAAAAAAACCTCTCCTTAATTCAATCATAAAATGTTGTTTAAACCTAGGAAGAGAGTGATAGACAGTAATACTTTTGTTTGTTTTTTTACAGAAACAAGGTTTTGACATTAGTTGTAATTATTAAAGAAATAGTATTTTAAAAGAAAAATGACTAGAAAGAAGATAGTTAGTTCAACCATTGTCATTTCCCCATAGAGGGGTGGTCATGCCACAATCCTTTTTCCTCCATTCTTCTCTTGGGATTTTGAGCACATGTGCAGACATGTCTAACCATCAATTGACAAGATGTACTGAGTACTTATTAATCCTTGCAGTTCTATTAGATGTAGTGAAAGAAGGAGATGCAGAGGAAATAGAGGGCTCAGACTCTCCCTTCAAGAAGCTACTAGTCTGGTTAGATGAATGAGACACGCAGGGCAAAAGGTGACCAGCACGCAGCTGCCACAGTCTTGGTAAACAGGGAGGCTAGCCAGGAGAGAAGACTTTCGGGTGGAATTTGCAGGCCCTCAGCAGCAGAGATAATGATAACTTTGAGGACAAGTTATGTTTTCTCCTTTCTCCATTTCCTTGTCTTGAAAGTGGAGTCATCTTCTTGGCTCTCCTCTCACACAGATACTCTTAGGATTAATGAGATAAAGTTTGTGCTTATGTAGCGTCTTTCTTCTGAGAACTCAGAGTGCTTTGCAAAGTATTCTTATTAATATTCATAGGGTGGTTTATATATTTTCCACCTTTCACTTTGGAAGTTGCACTTCCATACCAAAACACTCCATTTCTCCTCTCACTCTTTCTTATCATCATTCTTTCTTTTGCACCAAAATAGTGCAGGTTCAGGCTTGAAGTCGTGGTGGTTTTATTTAGCTCAGGTCTAATGACATTACACAGCTTGCCTGCAGGAGAACCCACTGTATATTCTAAAATTTCTACAGTATCCATTGTATCCATATGCATGATAAACCTGAACACATGGTAAGATATCAAACAAATATGTAACAGGGGGGAAAACTATCTATAACCAAGACTGTTCTCTAAGAAGTGTGAATGGCAATAGCAGTAAGGGGCTTGTGGTTATTCCAAATTTAGGAATAAAGACTGAGTTCTACCTCCATCCACTGTACCCAGGAACTAAACTATACCACAGAACAGGAGTGATTTAACATAGACATGGAAGGCAGGGATTATGGAAAGAGAGAAGTGGAAACAGAAAGGAGAAGAAGGAAATGAAGCCAGAAGTTAGAAAGAGGCCATGAAGAGTAGATTGTGACTCTTCCTTCATTTCTCCTCCCCAGTTAAAAAAAAAAAAAATCCACTAGAGGCCAGCAGGTAGTATGGTGATTAAGGTACAAGACTCCACATGGCTGTCCACAGTTTGAGTCCCAGATCTGGCAGCTTGAGGATCATGCCAGGCATGTATGTGTGTTCATGCCCAAAATCTCAGGAGGAGAAAGGAGGAGAAGGAATTGTGTTGTGTCCATCCTCTCCTGCAGGGTGATTTCTCACACTCCCTCTCTCTGCCTCTCCCTGTCTCTGTCCGGTGAGCACATGCACCCTCTGGCAAAAGCCTTTTTAAAAAATTATCCACTAAAGCTGATGAAACACTAGGAATGCATGGATTTCTTATGGGAACTGAGCTGAGTTTGCACCAGAGATGTGGGAGCAGTGAAACAGAGAAGCTGATGAGTCTAGGAAACCACTAAAATATAGGAGAACTCTGGATGGCTAAAGCCTTGAAACTGACCAGGATCTGAGCTAGAGACCAAATTTCTGTGGGAGAAAGGGGACTCACTTGACATCAGGATACACACGTGATGTCTCTTGACGTCCGTTATTTATGCATGTGTACAAATATTAAAGTTTTGGAGAGTAACATTTTAGGTTTGGAAAAGATGGCCCAGTTTGACTGTCCCCTTGAACCAAGTGAAGAGTATGAGGGAGAGACACAAATGGACATCCTCCCAGTGCCACAGCCACAGTTGGAACCCAAGTTTCCTACCTTCTAGACAGGTACTGGTTACACTTAACCAAAATATACAGCCTCCCAAGATGTCTTTCTTCAGGCTCATTTCTGCCCTGTTGGAGGTTTGAGAACAACTCTGGCTGAAGTGTTCCACTCAGAGGTAGTAGGAGGGCTGCCTACTCATATCACACTACCTGTTTGGCCCTAGGCCAATATCACAAAACAAAGCTTCTTGCAGCAACTGAGAAGAAACAATTTGCATAACTTAAAGCTATGTTGGAGTGTTGTGCTTCAAGTCTGAGCAGCATAAGTCTCAAGCTTTAAATAGCCCAGCCCTAACATATATTTAAGAGCAATGTTCTAAAGGCTGTGTTACATAAAGTGGAACACTTAGTGACACCACAGCACAGTGCAAGGTCCCCTTTCTTGCAAATTGACAGAAGCTAGCCTCAGTGAGGCAGCTGGAAGGAAACTTTTCGGTGACATGAAACTCAAAAGAGGCCAGCCATGTTTATAATTCAGAAACCTTGGGACCAGCAGTTAGCGTAATGGCTAAGTCACTGGACTCCCATGTAGTCGACCGCGGTTTGCGTCCCAGACCCGGTGGCTTAAACTCACGCCGGGCACGTGTGCGTGCGTGCCCAAGATCCCGAGAGGAGAATGGAGGAGAAGGGATTGCGGCGTGGCCACCCCCCCGGGAGGTAATTTCTTGCTTTTTATCTCTCCGTCTCTCTCTGTCTGTCTGGCGAGCGCATGCACCCTATAGCGAAAAACCTCTCCAAAAATAATAATAATAATAATTCAGAAACCCTAATAGTATTCTACCAACCTCAAATATCTTTTACCCTGGTCTTCTATGGCTCATCAACTCTTTGACAGAGCCATCATGAAGTCTTTCCTATGGGTTAGAAAAGAAAAGAATAGTCATGATTCCTGGGGGGACACTTAGGATCGCCTAAATGTGCCTTAGCTAAAAAGGGAAAGCCTTGGATAGTGGATGACATGGTAGGCAACATTATTCTCTTATTGGTCTTCTCTCACTTCACATATAGGCCCACATGACTTTTCATTACTCTCTTTGATTTCCACATAACTGTGCCACACATTCAGAAAGCATGAAAGACCAAGTTTTGCACCAAAATTATCTATGGGACTTTTATAAAATATGCATAAGTAAGAGGCATCCCAAACTTATCAAGTCAGAATCTAAAAGGAATTGTTAGAATCCTATCTAAAATTACTGATGGTAGGATTGGGTGTAGATCAAGTTCAAGGTTAAAAAAGAAGTAGTAGCTAGAAAAATGGCTGGACCCTGAGGCAAGTGCTTAAAACCAATCCCCATAAAAAAAAAAGTATGAGCATTCTAGATCACAGTGAAATCAGTCGCCCAGAATGAACTGTCTGAAACAAATAATCTTAATCTGTGTATACTGCCCTATGTGTCTGCATTGCTTTTGTATTCAATTAACATTTATTAATTATTAAATACCTAGCACAAAGGTTGCTGGGGATAGAATATTGAGCAAAATCAGACACAATCCTTACCCTTGTGAAGTTTACATTCTAACTGGGAAGGCAAAGAATTAGAGGAGTAATTACAATGAGATGTACTGAGTAGTTTGATAGGGGAAGCAGAAAAATGCTGTAAGATTACAGAATGAGGAAGTTCACCCAAGAGTAATCAAGAAGACTTCTGGAGCAAGCATTCGTTAAGTGGTGATCAAAAGGATAAGTGAATTAGTCTGATAAACAGAATGGATGATGAGAGTCTAGAAACCTCAGTTGTTTTTAGTCTGGGTTGGACATTAGAATCATCTGGATAAATCTCTAAATGCTCTGCTATATTCCACACCAGTTGAATAATAATCTCTAGGGGTGGAACCCAAATATTGATAGTTTGTAAAGTTCTCCAGGTAATTCCAATGAGCAGCTAAGGAGGAAAAGCATAGTTTAGAGAGAGGATTTTCCTTTCAGGGGACTGAAGGAAATACAGACCATTGAATGCAGGTGAGAGAATGACAAGAGATGATGCTAGAAACCAGATTGTGTAAATCATGCTAATGAGTTCACATTTTAATTTAATGTGGTGAGACTCTTAAGCAAAGGAGTATGATCTGATTCCCATTTATATGGTTACTTTGGGTATGGTTCTGAGAAAGAAATAAAGGGGAGGACACTGAAGGGAGTGAGGTCATCAGGAGTCTTGCAATAATCCAGGGAAGATATGGCAGCTTGGGCTAGGGTGCTGGCAGAAGGGATGCAGAGAGCAAGGCATTACTGTTCAAGTGATGCTGGATCCATGTGGGAGGTGGTGGGATTTGTTCATGGTCAATCTGTGCATACCGGACATGTGTGCCCATTATCCTGGCTGCCCCAGAAGGCTGGTGTGATGGGAGGAGAGGGTGGATTGCTGCATGAGACTTCATTGCAGGTGCTTCTCTCTCACAATCTCCCCCTTTTTCTCTCATTCACTGTTGTTAAATAAACAAACTTAAAAAAGAAGAAGGTATGGAGTGAGGTGAAGAGATGTGGCTCCATCTACAAAGAGGAAGAATCAATAGAACATGGGAATTGGGTCTGAGGGATGAGGGAGAATGAAGAGCCTAGAGTAACTTCCAGGTTCTCTTGAAGTACTGGGTGGATTAGAATAACATTTACCAAGATTGTGATCCATTATCCTTCAAAGACCACTATTCTCCAAAGAGACCACAACTGAGCTATCACCATCAGATTATTAATCCAACTGGATTTGCACCAGGCCCTAAGGAAGTCCTCCCTATACCTACTGTCCTAAATTGAGGAGATATGAAAGTAAAGAGATCATGAAAAAGAGCTGGGAAGCCAGATTAATAGAGGATAAATGTCTTGCACTGAAAGGAAAGTGATCCTAAAATTTTGCTTTTGGAAACACAAAAGTTGACCTTTTGTTAAGTAAAAGCTGTGATTTTACTTAAGAGTAAACCAGAGGAGTCTTGGACTACATCCTGGCATTAGTGATAATAGAGTGCTTTCACCTAGAAGTGCTACCCTGGGAGATACAACTAGAGAGTTTACCTGCATATCATGTCTTCTAACTCTCTGGCCAGATGACCTCTCATCTCCATAATAACCATCTACTTAGATTTTCTGCAGGTCTACCTAGCTCCAACAAGGAGCAAGGACCCTCTAGGTGCAGAGAAATCACACTCACTAGTTCCATCCTTCGTCTACACTAGGGGTAATGTAGGCATTGGTACTGACTCAGGGGAACTGCATAGTTGGGAGCACTGTGGGTCTCATGCCCTGACCTAGCCACAGAAAATCCAGAAGCACCAGGCCCCCCCTCTGCAAAATTCTTTTTATAGGACACTCCCATAGATCCAATCTCAACAGTAACTTAAATAATTAAGCTCAGTAAAATAATTGTGTTTGGTTTGGTAAAGCACTGAAAGCTAAGGTTAGTAACTATTAGAATGAAATTGTTAAGCAACTGTATTCATTCATAGAACAGTCATTAGCAAATCACCACAAACTTGATGGCTTAAAAACAGAAATTTATTTTCACAATTCTAAACTCCAAAATCACAATGCCAGCAGAACTGGTTTCTTCTGGAGACTCTGAGGGACAACCTGATCATGTCTCTCTCCTAGCTCCTGGTGGCTTCCAGCAATTTTTTTTGACATTCCTTGCCTTATAGATGGGTTATACCAATGTCTGCCTATTTTCACATGGTTTTCTTTTGTCTCTGTGTCCTCTTCTATAAAGACACCAATGATTGGATTTAGGGCCTACCATAAACTAGCACAATTTCATGTGAATATTTAACTAGCTACACCCAGAAAGACCCCATTTCCAAATAAGGGCACATCTTGAAGTTCCAGTTGGATGTGAATTTCGAGTGAAATACTATTCAACTCACTTCGGCAATGTGTTCAGTTTTAATATTACTGAATGGATGACTAAAACCAACTATGTATGCAAGGTCTAAAGTTTCAAATGTCCTATAGTGTTTACTTCTGGGACTAGGACACCCTGGTCCCTGCCTTTTCCCCATTAGTCTTTTTTTATTCACTAAAAACTAACCATAGGTTTCTGCTTCACATATTACATCTTACTTCCTTTTTTTGCTTGTTTTTGAGCAAGAGAATTTAAAGACTTGTGGAGTTCATAAGATCTCTTGGGTGAGAGGGGCTGGGTATTCAGGATAAAAGTTTGAGAATCTATTTTGGAAAGTGTGACCATCTTGTGATAACATCTTCAAATACAAGATAGCAATATTATGTAAAGCTATTCTGGTTTAAGATGTTTAAATAGCCCAATATATCACAGTCTGTTTTAAATGTAATACATTAAAACACCCCTCAACACAAGCCCATAAATGAAACAAAGATGTCTTAGAGGAATAGGTTAGCTGCACTTCTTACAGCCTAAATGTAAACTCCCCTTTAGTGTAAAAGCATTAAAATCATCATAATAAAATTTTGCCATTAGGAGTCAGAAAGCACTTTTCTCTTTAAAAAGACAGATGCATTAAAATTTAATGATTGTCTCCCTACCTGATTATCAGACAAGAATAAAGCACATTTGGGGGAAAATACACATATGTTAACCTAGTACAAGAATATTTTTAAAGACTCTTTAAGGAGATGTTCCCCAATACCCAGCACAAGTGGAAAAAAACATAATAGACTAGATCTATATGTTTTGAAACAGAAGAGTCAGTGTACTAAATGCATAAGAAAATGGATAGAAATAAGGTACTTACAAAATGATTTGGGTGTCTTTTTTTCCTAAGTTCAAAGTTCATTTATTTCTTCCATGAGCAAGGGAAAGAGACAAAGAAAGAGCACCCAACAGTCTTGCTACCATGACACCATCATCTTCAACTAACCCCGCAACACAGACACATATGCCTGGTACACTCAGGGAGATCTCTGGACGTGAACCTGGAACTGCCCCATGTGGGTCAGCCTAGCACAGTGTCACATTTTACCAGCCCCCTAGATTTCTTAGCACTGTACCTATTCTCATTGTCTCTGAATAGTACCTATGTATCTGACTTGGTGTCCCATCAGATGGTTCTTTGATCCTCATTTTTAACTTCCTTTTTAGGATAGGTGGGTAGAGGCTCCTTTCTGGAGTGTGAAAGCTCACAGCAGCAGGAACACAGCATATCTCATCTCTAATTTATGACTGACTAACTGAAACTCCTCACTGTCAGCAAACTCTGCTGTGTTTACTGGTTTGACAGCATACACACATATGGCAGAAGCCAGATGGACCTTCTCCCCCAGCTTCGAGCTAAGGGTGCTTCATTAGGAAAGAGATGCAGCCAGCCTTTGAGATCTTTGAACAAGGCTTCCCAGCACAACAGGAAGGAAGTCAGTCAGCATTCTGGAAAGAAAAGACCTTCCCCTCAGCAAGAGATTAGGTCAGAAGAGAATTTATAGTTGCCCAGTTGAAGTCCATCAAGTTTTAAAGAACAAATGGCCTGTCCTCTCTCTCATCCACAGAAGTTGGGCAGCTGCTTCTACAGAAGTCAGTTGATGTGAAATTTGCATTTCATCTACCCAGACAAGGGTAAATAGGATAATAAATCTACTTCCTAAAGTCTGATTCATAGTTAACAGTGTCAAAAAGTTGGGGTAAACTCTAAGAACAGCAGTGCCTTTTATACTTACACAGATTGCAATAAAGACTCTTCCTGCTACAATGAAATATTATTCATAAGTTAAATGAAATGCAGTCCTCTGAACCCAACCATTTCATGCAAAAACTTTAAGGAGAAAAAAAAAAAAACCCTCCCTTTTTTTCCCCTTCACTTTATCAAGCATTCTTATGTTTTGGTTTTGTTTTCTTTTTCCCTGTCTTGCAATGTCTTCTATACCTTTTCTGATCTCTCAGTTCAAGTCCTTTTTCTCTTTACTCTCTGGTCACTGAGTTTTGGGGTGTGTCTCAAAAGCAACGGGCTCAGATTCTCATCAGAGTCCTTATTAAGCATACTTGAACCATTGAGACAGAGATCTCTATAAAGTGATCTGAGATCTTTCCCCTCCATAAACCTAGAAAGAAGATCCTAGAGTAGTAAGGGGTGATGAGAAGAACTGAAGGAAAATAGATTTTTAGCAAAAGAA
This sequence comes from Tupaia tana, assembly GCA_026018925.1. Lineage (NCBI taxonomy): Eukaryota > Metazoa > Chordata > Mammalia > Scandentia > Tupaiidae > Tupaia > Tupaia tana. The sequence continues at coordinate 97,702,556 of JAKSZU010000001.1, read as the reverse complement.
TAAATTTCCCCATTCTCAAAACTTCCAAACTGCCCTTATGATTCAGATAAATCCATTAATTTCATATATCCGGGGCCTAGTTCCAAAGTAAGAAAAGTTGGGGCCGGCAGGTGGCATGATGGTTAAGGAACTGGACTCCCTCATGGCCAACCACAGTTCGAGTCCCAGACCTAGTGGCTTGCTTTCTCACTCTTCTTTTCTCTCTGTCACTCTTTAATCAAAATTTAATAATAATAATAATAAATAAAATTAAAAATAAATGAATCTTTTTAAAAATGGTAAGAAAAGTCTAATCCTAAGGAAGGAATGGAGAAAGGTTCATGGCTCTTTCTCCAGGACATGATAAATTTTATAGAAGATCTAGAAGTGCTTCCACTATATCCAAGTCCCCTCTGGTGATTAAGCTCTTATGAATGGAAGAAGCGAGGCAGGATCACTGAACTTGAGAGCTACCTCTAGTACCCTTCGACTAGTTCACACTGACTTGAAATTCTCCTCCCTCTCAGAGAGGAAAAAGATTACACATTGCTACAGAATGGGCCATAGAAGCAACTAACAATTTTCTCAACATTCTACAATGCAGTTTTAAAAAAATCTATTTCTCAAGAACAGGCTCGTAATTGAATGTTGGAATATATAGGGCCATTTCTAGCCTCTGCCATTCTAGGAAGAATAATTAGATCTAATGCTTTTTGTAGGCACATCAGGACTCCAGGTTTAGTGGAAGGCATTAACCTTCTGTTTAAATGTTATTTCACAGCACTAAAGAGAAGCCCCTAAGGTGAGGCCGTGGGTGGATTTTAGCCTAGTCCTTTTCCCATTGCTAATGGGAAACTTTGATATGATTTGAAACACAGCGGTCATTGGTGACACTCTGTGGAACCAAAGCTCCATCAACAACCAAACAGAAACAGAAAGGAATGCTCTGGGACAGTACTGCCTGGCGTCTTTAGGGCACTACGTTCTACATTGTTCCAGAATAACATAGAGGTGTCGCAAAGGGTTCCACACCCATTGTACTATTTGCACCTCAGAAGAACTATGAATTAACCATCAAAGCTATTATTAGTCCCCTTTCACAGATTAAACAACGGAGGACTGAAAGCTATAAGACATGTACCTAGCTGGTTAGTGGTAGGGACACAATAAATCCTAACCTTTCTATACTCAAGAACTAGTAGTATCCTCTTACCTGGGGTTTCTTTTGGTAAGTGAATACAACTGCTGCTTAGAGGTCTAATATTCAGTGAATAGGATTAAGTATCTAATGGATTGGAAAACATAGTCCATGTTTGATTGCAGTTTAGAGCATCTGAATATAATAAGACAGGTCACGGTAAGGAGAGAGAGAAATAAAGAAAAGCCAGCAGGGCCAGGTTTACCACTCAGCAAACCTACTCCTGAATCTCTCCATGGCTTACACCTCAGACAGCCCCAATCCATGAGAATGCAAGTGAAAAGAAAATGCAAATTCAGCTGCATGTTACATCCACAGTAAATGCAAAGACAAATTAAGAATTAAAGACAAATGCAAATTACTCTGCTCATAAAAGAAACCTATACAAAAGACAGGGAATGAAAAGGCTCTGACAGTTATGGATGAATCTCTGAAGAGGCGCACAGCGACTGTATTTCCAAATTCAAGCTTTTAAAAACTGGTTAGAAGAATGAGAACAGCTGCTGCAAAGAAGGGAAGGAAACTGCTGCTAACAGTAAACCAAGCTACAGAGTAAAACTGAGAATCGTGTCCTTATTGTCAAGGTGAGGATGAAAAGCAACAAAAGGATGAAGCCAAAAGAATCCTCTCACCAGAATCTCTGTGGCAGACTCTAAAAGCTAAGCCCCTGGCAAGCCTCAGGCTGGGGGAGATGGAAAGGGAACAAGAACAATAGAAAAAGGCAATGTTGAGAAAGAGGGCGAGAGTTGGAAGAGAGTGGAAAAAACACAGGATGTGGGAGCAGGATAGGACCATGGGTGTAGAGGTCAGGTGTCATCCAGGAACTCAGGTGACTGACAGGTCAGGCAGGTGATGGAGACCTTGGGTTGGCACAGAGAGGCCAGGACTGTGAGAAGTGTCTAAAGGCATTCAAATGCTCCCCTTCAAAACAGATATTGGACATCTACATAGAACACTTCTACACAACATCAATTTGCATTGTTTCATAATCGAGTCTGTTGGTGTAACTTCAAATCTGTAAACAAGATAGGTGTGCTTTAAATGTTGGATGAATCAATGAATAGATGAACCCTTCATTTTACAGATGAAGAACTTGAGACTACAAAAGAGTAAGTGGCTTTCTTGAACTCACTCAATCAGATAAGTTACAACTAGAGACTAGTCCCCAATCCCTCAGTTCAAGGTTCCTTCATTCAGCTGCAAAGACTTTATAAGAAGAAAAAGAAAAAAAAAAGATAAAAAGGAAAACAAGACACTGAAGAGACTCACAACTGTCTCAGGTGGCACCAAAGGGCCTCCATGCCATAGGCTGCTATCCTATGCTAGAGTGAAGCATCAGGCTTTACTCTGTGTTCTTAAAAAGCACCACAGAGAGAATGTATATGAGCAAAGTGACCTCAGCTAACCTAAGGAAACCTGGAATATTTATGCTTCATACAAGGGTAATTCTACTCATTCCCAGCCATTCAAAAACAAGTGAGGGAGGCAGCAGATGACAGAGCGGTTATGTCACTGAACTCCCACATGCCCCACAATGGTTCAAGTCCCAGACCCGCTGGTTTGAAACTCATGCCAGGTTCATGTGTGTGCATGTCCAAGATCCCAGGAGGAGAATGGAGGAAAAGGGATTGTGGCATGGCCATCCCCCCTGGGGAATGATTTTTCACTTTTCCTCACATTATTACTCTCTCTTTCCCTCACCCCCACAAGCACACATGCCTTAAGGTAAAAACCTCTCCAAACTTAAAAAAAAAAAATGTTTACCAAAAAATGGGAGTGAGGGCCAATTCTAGAACCTACTCATTTTGTAAGACAGTCCAGAAATCTGTATTTCTTTTTTTTTTCTTTTTTTTGGAGAGGTTTTTGCTATAGGGTGCGTGTGCTCGCCAGACAGACAGAGAGAGACAGAGAGATAGAAAGCAGGAAATCACCCCCCAGGGGGGATGGCCACGCCGCAATCCCTTCTCCTCCATTCTCCTCTCGGGATCTTGGGCACGCACGCACACGTGCCCGGCGTGAGTTTAAGCCGCCGGGTCCAGGACTCGAACCGTGGTCGACTACGTGGGAGTCCAGCGACATAGCCATTACGCTAACTGCTGGTCCCAAATCTGTATTTCTTATTTGAAATAGCTTCACTTTAAAATATGATGACTAATATGTTTTTAAACACAGGGAGGAACATCATTTCCAGGTCAACTGTGGCCTAAACATTCCAGGGGGCAACCTTAGTTCAGTCACAGCAGCCATTTCAAGACAAGGGGCAATCTATCCATTCTAACACCTTGGCTATTTCGAAGCTCGTGATCTGGAGATGGTTTTTATTAAAGGATTAAATCTATGAAACCTATAATGTAGTTGAAACGAATGCTTTCAGTGAGGCCACAGCATTTATATACTTGTCTGTCATATTTCCTGGAGGTTCATATTCTCTTGATCCCTGGGTGGCATTAACTTCTGTTTGCTTTCCTTATCTACCTGAAGTTAGGACTGTTGTCAAAATGAGATTCTGTGACTTCCTCCTTTCCAGAATTTATGGAACATTGACTGGCCTCCACATGGCAGTCCATTCTGCCCAGTTCAGATCTCCAGTGGTCAAAAAGAAGCAAGGCAATAGAACCTTAATTTGAGTCCAGTCTTCTTGAAAGTACAATTTTATGTAATAAGATTGGGTTAGAAAATGAAAACTCCTTGCATTTATGATGATCCAGACTGAAAGAATTCCAAAGCTTCTATCCAACAAATAGCAACTTGTCTTTTAGAGCTGCTTGTTTTGGGAGGAGGGGGTAGAATATCTCCTGAAGCTATTAGAAAACCAGTTTTGTGAATTATCCAAGAAATAGAATTCAAGTTGTTTATGTGGCAATCAGCCCCTGAAGAATGATGTTCTTACAATGGGTTTAGCCCTCAGAGAGGAGAGGCTGTAATTAAAACCCGTAGGAATGTAGTTTAGCTTAAGGTACCTGCCCCTTTCTCCTCACAAAATCCCAGGCTATGGAAAATAAAAGTGTAAATGTTATATAAATAGTGCCTGACATTTTGAAAGGTTAAGAAGAGTCTCTTTACTCCTTTTCTTCTTTTTTCCCAAGTATTCTATTTGAGCAGTGAACCTCAAGGTTTCAATACTCAGGTACAAGCCTGCAGGTCAGATTACTTGTGATACAGAGGCAGATCGGGAATTTCCACCCTGTTTGTTTCTTGGAAGAAAGCAAGGCCTTTCCAAGGAAGACTGTGCATAAACATCACCCAAGCAAGGGGTGAGATGGCATTCTGCCAGGGGTCCTGGTGCTGGTGAATTTGCACATAGCAACGTTGGCTCTGCCCTCAGCTTCCATAAGAAGTGCAGGCATGGTGTGGAGGCATTACTTTACAGAACAAACTCCATTCCATCTATTCGTGGCTAGTCTCTGATTTTTTTTTTTAATCCTCCTTTTCAAGTGACTAAACAAAGAGACAGGGTGTTCCTGCTACCAAATCTGTGAAAAACATTCAGTGGCTAGGATTTCTGAGCAGTTAAGGTGTTGGGTTTTCCAATCCATAAACATAGAACTAAACTCGGGGCCAAAAGATCACATCAGGAGGCCCTCCGCGTCCTGCTCTGCCTCTGTGCCAAGCAGAAGTTAAACCTAAAAGAAAAGTTTGAAATTTGCAGAGAACAAGGCATCGAAGTTTCTTCCTGGGTGGACACACCAACCGTTCTTCAAACTTTGGGGGAGGAAATCCTCCTTAATGTGTAATTTACTTAAATTTGCTCTGAGCGTGTTCCCTGTAAAGGAGCAAATCTCCCTTTCATGGTAATATGAGCACAAACATTCTGAACCACGTCCATGTTCATGCAGCGCTGTGTCTCTGAAGTTCCAGCAGCTTGCTCATTCAAGGTGTAATTGTTGATCTCTAAGCTGCTTGCGAGTCTTTAAAGTGAAGTGGTTTTGTGGGTTGTCTGGGTACTCAGTGTTTGCTTCATTGATGGCAGCAGGGCCTTTGCAAGCCAAGTTTCTTCTCCAACTCACAACTATTTACACAACTTACTCATCCCACACATGCCCTCCTACACAACACACACCAGCAGAATTGGAAGGTAGTAGGTAGATAGTGAATGGCTGCATTTTGATTGATCAATGATTAGTGATAACTTGGCTTCATGGGAACCACCTTGGCTCTTACTCCCTTCTCACCTGCCTTTGCCCACTTATCATACCTTTTACTGTCCTAGCCTTTAGAATCCAATCAGCAGATAGTTTGGCATCGAGCAAAACCAGGCTCATCACACCCTCCGCTCTGGTCCACATAGATTCCTGAATGTTTTGGTTGGTGCTACCTGCTGCCCTGAGTACCTGCTTGAAGTCCTTATCAAGTGTGCCCCAAGCCAACTCTTCTACCTTGTTTCCTAAATCCTGTAGTCTATCAAGAAATGAGCCAGAGCCAAATAACAAGCCTATCAATAAAGATGAAGGTAGTCAGGGCCACTCAGGTCTAAAGACTGCAGCACTAAGAAAACAGAACTGAATAGGCAAGAGCTGCATTTTTGTAAGTAGAGGATGTGTTAGCAACAAACGTCTTTGTTTTGGTAATTTAGATTTGGTTATTTAGGATGCAGGCTCCCAACCCTAAGTTTTGTTGTTCCAAATGTAGTGTGAAAACCAGCAGCATCAGCCACACCTGAAGTCTGCTAGAAACAGCACTGAGAGCCCCCCTCAAACCTACGGAATCAGGATCTGCATCTAACAAGATCTCCAGATGAGACACATGCACCTAAAAGCTTGAGAAGTAAGGAGCTAGAATGTAGCTTCCTAATTCTGGATACACATTAGAATCCCCAGGAAGAGCTGCAAAGCTGCCAATGTCCAGGTGCCACCCCATACCAATGAGAGACTCTCAGCGTGCGGGGAGCTGCACATCAGTGTTTTCTAAAGGCTTTGCCAGTGATCCCAGTGTATAAGCAGGGTGTAAGAACTACATCCTCAAATAGAGTTTAGTTGGCTTCACAGACTTGACAACTAATCTTAATTGGTCATGTGAACTGCTTTGAGTCATAACTCATTAGTAGCAGACAAGGGTTTAGATTCGCACTGATCCTGTAACTGAAAGACCACAGGCTTTATTGCCAGGTCCAAATCCTAGTTCTGATGCTTTCTAGAAGCATGGTTTTGGACAAAATTTTTAACCTCTCTAAGGTGTAGTTCCTCATCTATAAAATGGGATTGATAGTAAAAATCTCACAGAGCTGTTGAGAGAGCTAAAAGAGATAATGTCTATAAAGCCTCCATTACAGTCTACTCTGGACTTTCCCCTTCTACTTTAATCCACTATATCTTCCAATATGCAATGTTTGCAGAAATCCAAAGTAGGAATTACTTATTTATTCATTTAATAAATACTTACTGAGCACCTCTGAGGTAACAGAAACCGAGGATTCAGAAACAATGAAACATTCTTTCAAGAAGTCAGGCGTGTAAACAACAAATTACTATTCAGTCAAGGGTGCTTGAAAATACAAAGTTAGGGAACCAGCAGTTAGCGTAATGGCTATGTCGCTGGACTCCCACGTAGTCGACCGCGGTTCGCGTCTCGGACCCGGTGGCTTAGAACTCACGCCGGGCGCGTGTGCGTGCGTGCCCAAGATCCCGAGAGGAGAATGGAGGAGAAGGGATTGCGGCGTGACCATCCCCCCTGGGGGGTGATTTCTCGCTTTCTGTCTCTATGTCTCTCTCTGTCTGTCTGGCGAGCGCACGCGCCCTATAGCAAAAAACCTCTCCCAAAAAAAAAAAAAAAAAAAAAAAAAAGGAAAATACAAAGTTATACTCAAAATTAAGTTAGCATTTGACTTTTCAAGAAAATCTACCCAAAATTTGTGACATCTGAGCAGAAGAAAGGAAGAGAAGGTTTCAACGTGGGCAGGGACTAAAAAGCACATTTCAGAAGGAAAGAACACCATGTACAAACACAAGGACATGTGAAATGCCTTGGTGGGTCAAGAGAACAGCAAGCAATTCTGAGATCTGGTGGTAGCATGAAGTAAAGGGGGAGAGCTTCAGGGGAGATGGCGAGCACGGAGGAGCCTACTCAGAGGGCTTTCTCTGCTATGCTGAATGGAGTGAACTTGTCCTGTGGATAACAGGAGCCAAGAAATAACTCTAATAGCCAACTTATTCAAGAGAGCAGCTTGTAGAGGAACTTGAACATACAGAAATCACCCTGATAGCTTCCAAGAAGGGAAGAAGTCAGGGAATAGGTGAAACTCAGGACCTCGGCTTTTACCTAAATGTCACTAAGCAGTCAGTCCTCCGATATGTGGGTTGCCATAAAACTGACTGATCTCTGATAACAAAGACGGTAGTTTACCAAATAAAGCCAGAGGAAAAAGAAAATCCAAAGATCTGATGACTTTGTAATCTCAAATCCAGAGCCCACTTGAACCCTGTGAGTTAAGGTCTTCACTTAACAAGATATCTAAGTGAGCTATATGTATATTAAAGTTTGAGAAATACTGAGCTGGAGGATGGCTTGTTAATTCTGGCTGCACATTAGAATCCCCTAGGAGACAGAAAAATAGTAATGTCCAGGTATCACTATTTCATACCAGTGGTATCAAATTCAATGACACCAAAAGTGACAAATTAGGTGCCTATGACAGTACTGATGACTACCTGGAAGGGGGGGTGGGGGAGTCCTTGAAAACAATGAAATAAATTTTAAAATGAAGAGCCAGCTCCTCTCTGTTTGTGAAGTCTTTCCTATCTTCCCCAGTGTGATGTAAGCCCTCCCTCCCTCCCTCCCTGTATCCTAGATCTGGCACATACCTGCTCCATTCTTGGGTTTAGTCCTAGACCACTCGGATTTGCCATATGTATTCCACCTTAACTTTTTCTTCAATAATTTTTTTCACAATGACAAAAATAGTATATGGTAATGATGTAAAAGTATATGTATACTCAAAGAAAATTTTGTTAAATCACCCATAATCCCATCGCTTAGAGATAACTATTAAAAACATGTTAGTACATTCTTTACAAGGTTTTTTTCTCTAAGCATATATACACATATTAAAATTGTTTGTAGAATAGGATTGTACTATGTATATTATTTATAACCTGCTTTTTACACATATTTATTCATTGGGTAAGACCAGTTCTAGTGATCCTCTTTTTTAAGAATGAATAAGTAATGGGACCAGCAGTTGGCGTAATGGCTATGTCGCTGGACTCCCACGTAGTAGACTGCGGTTTGAGTCCTGGACATGGTGGATTAAACTCATGCCAGGCGCGTGTGCATGCGTGCCCAGGACCCCGAGAGGAGAATGGAGGAGAAGGGATTGCTGCGTGGCCATCCCCCCTGGAGGGTGATTTCTCACTTTCTGTCTCTCTGTCTCTCTCTATATGGCAAGCTCACGCGCCCTATAGCAAAAACCTCCCCCCAAAAAAATAAATAAATAAGAAAAGGAAAAGAATGAACAAGTAATGTAAAGACAGAGCAAAGGGACCAGCAGATGGCGTAATGGTTACATCGCTTGACTTCCACGTAGTTGCGAGGTTTGAGCGCTGGACCCAGCAGCTTAAAACTCATGCCAGGAGACCAGCAGTTAGCGTAGTGGCTATGTTGCTGGACTCCCATGTTATTGACTGTGGTTCGAGTCCCGGACCCGGTGGCTTAAACTCCATGCCGGGTGCGTGTGCGTGTGTGCCCAAGATCCCGAGAGGAGAATGGAGGAGAAAGGATTGCGGTGTGGCCATCCCCCCAGGGATTGATTTCTTGCTTTCTGTCTCTCTCTGTCTGTCTGGTGAGCACATGCACCCTATAGCAAAGACCTCTCCAAAACAAAACAAACAAACAAACAAAAAACCCTCATGCCGGGCTCTTGTGTGTGCATGCCCAAAATTCTGAGAAAAGCTAGAGGAGAAGGAATTGCAGTGTGGCTATCCCCCCTGGAGGATGATTTCTTGCTTTCTGTCTCTCTGTCTCTCCAGCAAGTGCACGCACCTTATAGCAAAAATCTCTTAGAAAGAAAGAAGAAAGAAAGAAAGAAAGAAAGAAAGAAAGAAAGAAAGAAAGAAAGAAAGAAAGAAAAAACAGGCCAGTAGCAACTTTCCAGTTTTGTACTCAGAGAAACTTTGAAAGTCACTCTTCAAAGAGACACAAATAGAATAGATGACAAGAGACAAATTCCAGAAAGCTGGAGAAGGTAACTCTCATTCTTTTTCTTTCTTTCTTTTTCTTTTTTGAAAGGTTTTTGCTTACAGGGTGCATGCTCTAGCCAGAAAGACAGAGACAAAGAGACAGAAAGCAAGAAATCACCCCCCCCCCCCCCGGGGGATAGACATGCTGCAATCCCTTCTCCTCCATTCTCCTCTCAGGATCTTGGGCACACATGCACGTGCACACCTGGTGTGAGTTTAAGCCACCGGGTCCAGGACTCGAACCGCGGTCGACTACATGGAAGTTCAGCAACATAGCCATTATGCCAACTGCTGGTCCCAGTAACTATCATTCTTTATGATGTTTAGTTTCATTTCCAGTGTCCTGGGAGCCTCATTGACTTCCTCTCTTCGGGCTCCATACATCTCCTACTCTCTTCCTAGGACATTTCTCCAATTTTTCTTAAGATTGTCTGAATGAGGACCAGCAATTAGTGTAATGGCTATGTCGCTGGACTCCCACATAATGGACTGTGGTTCGAGTCCCGGACCCAGTGGCTTAAACTCACGCCAGGCGCGTGTGCGTGCGTGCCCAAGATTCCAAGAGGAGAATGGAGGAGAAGGGATTGCAGCGTGGCCATCCCCCCGGGGGGTGATTTCTCGCTTTCTATCTCTCTGTCTCTCTCTGTCTGTCTGGCGAGTGCACGCGCCCTATAGCAAAAACCTCTCCTAAAAAAATAAAAATAAAAAAAGATTGTCTGAATGGGTTCTGTTTCCTAGAGAAATAATTCCTAACCCAGGCAAAATCTTAAAATATACCAAAGAAGATTTGGACAGAAGAAAGCAGATGGATAATGGCTTGCTTAAGTAAACAAGTGATTTCTGTCTTGAAGGTAAAACTTCCCCCAAATAGCCAATTCTGTTCTTGCTGAAGTTTCTAAGCCATGTTATTTCTCACCCTCGGATGTTAGATGAGAAATTTTACTTAACACACCATGACAGCCTGTCAGAGGAATGAGGACTGTGCATTGTGTGGCCCAAGCACGTCGACTTATTTTCCCCTGGAGTTGGATAATTGCCTTGCTTGTTTCTGCTGTCACTGGGGACCAGGTACAATGATAAACTAAATCATTTTCCAAACTGGGATTGTTCCATGTGTTTTATCATCACAGATTCATAGTATTAGCAAGTCTAGAAAATACTGCAGAGCTTCGAGACCAGTGAGGCCTTTTGAGAGCTCAAAGTTCCTTTCTAAATTCAATCAACAGTACAGTCAAGATCGTTATGCAGTTCAAAGGAATTCTGGTGAACTATATCTCTTAGACAGTCTCAGATCTAGACTGAGAAGGACACCATACTCACTATTTTTTACATCATTGAGTTTTGGTACCAAACAGTCCTTCGTTCATCCAATATGATCTCAGAGAGTCCTTCCCTAATCATTCCATATTGAAAAGCACCTCTTCTAACAAAATCTATCTCCCTATCTCCCTTATTTCACTTTTTTTTTTTTTTTGGGGGGGGAGACTCAGTTCCACCTAACACAATACCATATTGACTGACGGATTGCCTGTCCCACCAGAATGTCATTGTCTTAATCTTACTTGATTCACCACTGCATGCCCACTGTCCCACTGTGTAACATAGAGCCCGGCATATAATAGACCCTTAATAAATGTTCAATTAATGAACCTCTAGTTATAACATCCTAAAATTTGGGCAGAGATTAAGTCCCTGACAGAATGGGATACCTTAGTCTCTTCCTTTCCTGATAGCACTAATTTCTAGTTAGGCTTGGGCAAGAAATTCAAAGTTCATCACTCTTTACACCTGTCTCTTCCAAATAATCCATTGAAACAGTGAGATTCCTTTCTTTATTGCCTCAGCACTTAAACATCCAGCCTACATCCAGCGGTTCCTTCTAAAGTAAAAATGGAGGGAGGGAGGTAGCACGTGGGTTTCATTTCCGTAATGTCGTAATTCCCTGCCCTAAGATGCTTCCTCCCACAATGTGCCTGTAATTACCTCAAGGGAACATCATTAAAATGTCGGAGAAAGAATTATTTTAATTCATTCGAAGTTTTAGATAAACATAGGCCACATATGACAAAATCAAGCAAATAACGATGCAAGTATTAAAATGGTAAAAATGCTAGGAAGCTCTGCTGTAATGGATTTCAGGGGTGAAATCCACAATTCTGAGCTGCAGTTAGTGTGATATATGCCTACTATACATTTCCAAAATGACTCACCTTTGAATTTTCTCTAATTTACACACTTCACCTACTCTCCTTCCAAATTACCAGGTCAAGAAATGCCTTTCGTTTTCCTTCGTTAATATGCTGCTTTGCCCATTAAACTTCACATATTAAGTTTTAACATATTGGCTTCAGTGACATGCAATGATCCCAAAGGGGGTGGGATAAAATATGTGTTTTTTCAAAGGTGCCTTCATGCCTGGATTGCAATTTCTAATCTCTAAACTATTGCTCACAGCATATCTATGTGTCTTGCGGAAGAGCTATTGATCTGTAATCTCGCCAGTGCATTTTTCCCTCCTCATAAAATCCCAGGGACATTCTAATTAAGGATATACTCTAGCTACAAATTATAGAAAAAGAGTTACTCAGGCATCCAAACATAATTGAGATTTTGGGCTCTTCACATCCTGAGCAATTGGGAAGCAGGTCCGAAACTCTCTTTAATCAACCAGGTTTTGCTGTGTCCCAAAGGCAATAATAGAAAATAAATAACAAGCAAGAAAATAAACAAATGTAAATTCGACTCTTGTGCTGTTGTAGACAAAGCTATTGATCCCATGGTATACAATTTGTGAATTATAAGAGGTACATGAGGAAGTTGGATAACACAGGCTCTGGCATCAAAATGACCAGGTATCCCCAGACTTGTATGTAAATTTAGGCTTCTTCTCTACGAGCAGTGTGCTCATTTTTTCTGAGTCTCGGTTTCCTTTTCTGTAGGATAAATATAATACTGCTTACCTCACGACATGTTGTGGTATAAAACAGTTACCATGCGTGAAGTACCACGAGGTGGGCTCAGTAGATTATAGTTCCTGCCTCCATTTCTGACTTCGATATTCTAGACAAGTCAGAGGCTATACGAGCACTTATCATTCAAAGAAATAGGGCAAACAGTAGAGGTGCTGAAACTGGCTACAGAACTGTGCTACCATAATTGTCTGGCATAGGCTGACCTAAGGGGAGGAGTCTAGACTTGCCCCCCACCCCACCTACAAAGAGCAGATTATCTGAGGCCATGCCTTAAGGAGTGGAACTCTTCCTCGAGACCAAGAGGAAAGTGTTTCAATAAGTGAAGAACCAAGCCATGGGGACTGAATAGAGTCCACTGTATGTGTTCATCTAAGGTCACTGGTGACCTTGACCAAGGTGGAGCCTGGGTGTCAGGCTGCTTTAGGCTAAAAGGTTGGGGGAGGAGGAAGCAAAGACAGGAAGTGGAGATCATTCTTTTGGGTGGATTAATTGAAAGGGAAAGCAATTCTCGTCTTCTTCATTTTGAGGACGAGAAGAAATGTCAGTGCTGGAAACAGCACAATTGGGAATACTAAGCTATATAGAAAGCTTCCGTTACTAAGACAATTCTCTCCCCATGTCTCCCAGGGATCAGAAGTTCCTCAGCTGTGGTTCTGTGAGTGCCTCCTTGAATCTTCCCTGCCTCTCTGGAAACTTCTGAGCCACATTTGCCTATTTGTTTCCCATCTTGGGTCTTTCTATGGTAGAGTAAGGGGACCAAGAGCTTGGAATTGGGATGAAATAGGCCTGGCTGGTATCCTGGTTCTCCTATTCATGAGTTATGTGACCTTGGTCAAGGGCCTTTTAAAAAAAAAAACAAAACTGTGCCTCAATTTCCCCAAGTATAAAATGAGAATAACAGTAATACCTAGACAGGGTGTTATGAGGATGAAGGAGTTATTGGCTGTAAAGCATTTAGAACAGTGCTTAGCACATTGTAAGTGCTCAATAAATGCTAACTATAACTATCATTATTGTTGATGGTAGACGTGTGCTAACCTGCATACCTACAGCTACGAGAGTCCCTGATCTGGCTGAGCCTGAATTCCATCTTTCCCTAGTCCAATATATAGTCCTGTGGTAAATCTCTTTTCTCAACCAACCTGAGCCATCATCTCACTTGCCCAAACCTCTATCTCCAGTCCTGGTAAATCCTGTCTCCAGTCCAGCCGTATGCCATAGTAGTATCTTATAATAACAACTGTAAAAACTGCCCTTTATTAGTGCTTAGCACATGTCAGGCCATGTGCTAAGGGTTTTATATGCATACACTCTTCACAAACTTATGAGATAGTCATTATAAGTAAGAAACCCACTCAGCCGATGACACAGTCAGGACTCAAGCCCAGGTTTATCTAATTGCCAGCAATGCTCTAAACCCTGGGTTACATTTTCTACAGAGCATGTTCGGGTACCTCACTTCTATTAGAGCCTAGATACACTTATTATTTCTTCTTTAAATTAGGTATTCAGATGTCTGTGTAGTGGATATAGAAAATAATTACAAAGTCTTTCGTTTGCTCTTGAAGTTCATCCAGGTATGAAACATTTTTTCAGAACCCAGCACACTGGTTACTGCACACAGGTTGATGCTGTTACTCAACAAACTGAGGCCACATGGAAGGCCCAGTTTTTGTTCCCAACCCAGCCTAAAAGCTGGGGGATGCACAGTCCCAGCTACTTGAGAGACTGAGGCAGGAGGATTGTGACATAGAGAGACTCTGTCTAAATAAAAAATAATAGTAATTTATATTTTCAACCCTTAAATCTGGGATGGCCTGTGATTTACTTTGGCCAATAGATGGATACAGATGCAACCTTATACCAGCTCCAAACCTGAGCCTCAAAAAGTCTTGCATATATGGGACCAGCAGTTAGCATAATTGCTATGTCTCTGGACTCCCACGTAGTCGACCGCGGTTCGCGTTCTGGACCTGGTGGCTTAAAACTCACACCGGGCGCGTGTGCGTGCATGCCCAAGATCCTGAGAGGAGAACGGAGGAGGAGGGATTGTGGCGTGGCCATCTCCCTGGGGGGGTGATTTCTCGCTTGTCTCTCTGTCTCTGCCTGTCTGGCGAGCGCACGTGCCCTATAGCAAAAAAACCTCTCCAAAAAAAAAAAGAAAAAAAAAAAAGTCTTGCATACTTCCACTGACCCTTTTTGAGACCCCTATCACTATTGCCATATGAACAAGTCTAAGAAAAGTTGCATAGTTGGAAACCAAGGCACCAGTCAAAAATCCAGTCAAAAGTCAGTCTCAGTTGACCTAGCACCCAATTGCAGGTGCCATGGTGAGCTCCAGCGCACAGACAGAGCAGTCAAACTGAGCCCAGCTCAAATTACCAATCTGGGAAAGCATCATTTACGTAGACGGTTATTGTTTTAGGTCACTGTCTTAGTCAGTTGAGCTGCTAAAACAAAACCTACAGGCCTGATTCTTTAAATAACATTTATTTCTCATAGTGTTGGAGGTTGAGATCAAGGTGCTGCAAGTTCATTGCTTGATGAGGATCCCTTTCCTGGTTTGCAGATGGCTACCTTCTCGCTGTGTTCCTATATTGCAGAGAAAGACAGAGAGCTCTAGTTTCTCTTCCTATCCTTAGAAGTGCACTAATCCCATTACGGGGGTTCCACCCTCATGGACTTACCTATACCAAATGACTTCACAAAGGTCCTGTATTCAAATACTATCATACTGAGGACACTAGGGTTTCAACAAATAAATTTGTGGGGCGATTCAAACTTTCAATCCACAACAGTCCCTAGGTTTTAGAGTGTTTTGTTATGTAGTAAAAGCTCGCTGATGCAACCTGCAAAGTTACTTTTATAAATCATTGATTCATTTCCTTTTCCCCTGCTGGAGTTTCTGTTTACTGTCTCATCAAATTGCTGAATTTGCCTTTACACTACTTTTGATCAGGCCTTGGAAAAGAAATAAATGATATTAAATGATATGCCACTATCACTCCTATAATAAACTTCTTTGGATGAGCTCCATACCCATTCTCTTTATACCAAATTTCATGCCATAATAAGTTGCATTACAGCAAAATATCAAGGTAATTACCAAACATGGAGTAAAAGTATTGAATTCAACTGCCGATAGTAGAGATCCAACTATGACTTTAATACCCAGATTCCCACCCCACTAACAAGTAAAACAAGACATACGTTAGTCAACTTAAGACTAACAGTGAAGCTCAGTGAAGTCATCGAGGACCCAGGCTGCTTCATTCTAATCTGGCACACATGAAATTTTTAAAACTTTATTTATTATCATCACAATCTTGTTTATATTACATTGAATCACATATAACTTTACAGTGTATTACGTTTCTTTTTCAAGAAGGAATACCATGCATATCAGTCAATTCAGAGACATTAAAATCCCCATTTCATCATCCAATAGCTTTTTATTGTTATTCCTGATCATCATCATTATTATTATTATTCCAATTATTTTTTAAACAGTCAATCACTATTTCTCATTTTGCTTGTAAAAAGATTTTATCCAACATGAAATACTTCTCACACCAATCCAGTTGATAATACTATACACGTCATCATCAACAGGTAATAAACCATATCTGTGTCCCACTAATGTCATGCCTCTCTTTGTTCTCTTGCTATGTTTCTCTATACTCTTCTCTTCTCCCACCCCATTCCACACTGTCTTATCCTGGTTAAGTATTTTCACTGCTTTTATGTCCTCCAATATTTCTATCTCTACCATAGAGTGCGATAGTTGGTATACAGTAAGTGGATACATACAATATCTTTCTTTCTTTCATTCACTCAGCAATAGCTCCTCCATATCGACCACTTTCTATCAAGTGCCAGAGTCTTATTGGTTTTTATGGCTGAGTAGTGTTCCATAAAGTATATATGCCATACTTTTTCAACCCATTTATCTGTTTGTGGACATTTGGGTTGGTTCCATGTCTTGGTGATCATGAATAATGCTGCAATAAACATTGAGGTGGCACACATGATTTTCATGGCCCAAAATGGCAACTATTTTTCCAACCATTATACCTGGATTCCAAGCAGCAGGAAGAACATGAGTTTAGCCCAATCCCTGCATCCTGCTTATTAACAACTCTGCCCACGGACATTACTCTTCACATTTCACTGGCAAACACTTTGATTGCAGGGCCACATATCACTCCAAAAGAAACTATGTAGTCCAGGTTTTGTTGCTAAGGAGGAAGGGTGAATGTGAGCAGGTAATTAGCAATACCCGAATCAGACAGTATATAATTAGCATTATAAATGGGTCTCAGGTTGTTGGCAAAATAGAACAGCATGGCCTCCTGCATCTGAAGTCTGGGGTTTAATATGGAGGCACTGTAAAAATCCAACAATCTTTCAAGAGGAATTGAAAATAATGTTAATTGGAAGATTCATTTCAGGGAGAACACTATGAGGGTGCTTTTTCCATCAGCCAAGATCAGAGGTATTGGTTCCAATACCTAAATAGTTTCCCTGCCATGACTGAGACAATTATTGGCAGCACTATGCAGCCAAAGCTGTATCTCTGATATCCATTCATGTATATCAAATTAAGCATCTCCTCTTGGATTTTTTAAAGGCAGCAGGAGCCCAGTGTAGTCAAAATCAAAGTCAAGCTAGCTCTCTAGCTTAGTGGGTAAGGGAGCTTTATCCTATATGGCCAACCACTATTCAAATCCCAGTCCCAGCATCTTGAAAAACATGTGTACCCCAAATCCTGGATGAAGAAATGGTGGAGAAGGATTGCAGAATGACCATGCCCCATTAGCAAATGCCTTCTCCCACTGTCTCTTTCTCTCTCTCTCTCTCTCTCTCTCTCTCTCTCACTTTCTGCCTCTCTTTGATGAGTACATGCACCCTCTGGCAATTAAAAAAACACTAAGTCATTTTATCCCAAAAACTCAGTCCCCCTCAAATACGTCTCATCAGTGAATATACCGCCATCTACCCAGATGCTCAAGCAAGAATTCTGGGTGCCACCTTTGGTCTTCTTTTTTCCTTGGCACTAACATCCACTCAGTCACCACACAATGCCAATTTTCCCTCTCCAATATCTGTTAAATCTACCCATTTCTCTCCATCTCCAAGGCTACCACCCTAATCCAAGCTGGCTTTACCACTTCCCTAGACAGATAGAATAGCTTCTGAATAGGTCTCTCCACATCCATTCTTGCCACAGTCCAACCCATTGTCTACCTGGAAGCCAAAACCTTTATTTGAATATATATATGAGATTGTATCTTACCCCACATGAAACTCTTCAATGGTTTTCTATTACTTTAAGCAGAGACACTCAAATTCTTTACAGAGGCTACAAGACTATGCACTTTCCAGCTCCTCCTGTTCCCCAGTCTCACTCATTCACTGTGACCCCTGTCATGTAGCCTTCTTCAGGTCCTCAAATATGCCAAGTTATTTTTGGTCTCAGAGCCTTTACACATGCTACTCCTGTGCATGGAATGTTCTACTTCAATCCCTTGCCTGGTTAATGTCTCCCATGCTCCAGAACTCATTTTGAATGTCACTTCCTCAAGGAGGTGAACTAATTAGGCTAGTCCAGTAACCCTATTACACTCTGACAGTACAGTACATGTTCTTTCTGTTGTCCTCTTCATAACTGTAATTGAGGATTTAATTGTACCCACTGGCTCCCCTGCTAGAAGGAAAGCTCCATGGAAACAACATCATTCTCTGTCTTGTTCAGAGCTGTATTCTCAGTTGCTAGCATAGTGTTTAGCATGGTGCTCTCAAAAATTAGTTGAAAGAATGAGTGAATAAACAAATAACCAAATGAATAAAGAAAGACTATGCAAGCATCCAGGGAGGTCAGTAGAAGACTTGACATAGTTATGAAAGAAGACCCAATCACTGGGGAGGGTAATATGAAGACAATACCCAGAAAAGGGGTGAAGAGGATATACTTATTCTCACTGTAAAATCAGAGCTGGACAAACAGCAATTATGCCAGAAAGCAGCTGAAACAGAGGTTTCCATATTCACACCACCTAGAACCAATTAAGCTCTAGGTCCTTAGGCAAGCTGATGGGTATTTGATAAATTTACATGTAATCATAAGGGTCACTGCTATGGCTTGATAAAAAAAATAGAATCCCCATGGTGGCAGGTGTTATTGGTCTACTCTGTTCATTGAGTATCCCATACACCTAGAATGGTGCCTGGTGCCTGGTAGAGAATCAGGGCTCAGTAAATATTTTCTGAATGATTCTTAACCATGTATGGCCACAAGGAAGAAAAAAGTTGGTGTTAGCAGCCACAAGTTCAAAAGGCTCAGAAAGTAGTAGATGACTGAAAGTTGTACAGGCTGGCCAAGAAAAACAAAACAAAACAAAAACAAACAAACAAAAACCTATTTATAATAAGACCCTGTGTAGTCTTTAGTCTTTTTTGACCCAAGCACAGAAGCTGCTGAGCATCTTACTTTAATCACACTTTTGACACCTTTTACTTATCCCTTGTAGCTTTACCAGTTTACTTTGCTTTAAATGTAGTTTTTTAATATGACTTAGTTCCTTTCACTTTATTCTTTTACCATTTGAACCACACCAAAAGCAATGAGTCAAAGTGTTTCCAGTCTCACTTGGTGAAAAAAAGGGGGAGGAGGGCATCAGAAACATTAAGGCATTTGGTCAAGTAAGCAAAGTTCATAAAATGACAGGGAGTAAGGGGCAGATATAAATAAAAGAAAACTATTTTTTCCTCTCTACTCACACTCAACACAGAACACTTCCATGACCAGTTGTGTGAGGAATTTGTTTTTTCCACACACCAAGCAATTCTTTAGGAGACACCAGCTGGGTGTCCTCTAATTCATTCAACTCTAATGTGGTATCCTTCAATTCAGTTCTGACACTGTCTGTCTGGGTTTTGGATCCCACAGGTTGAGAACTCAGTCTCAAAAGACTCTCCCAACACATACTTAAGATGCTAATCTGAAAGGAAAGAAATTAAGGAGGAAAATAGAAAGGCATGATATTTATGGGACACAGAAGTGGGTTATTATCTGTTGATGATAATGTGTTTTGTATCCTTAATTGGACTGGTGTGAAGTATATTCATGTTGGGTAAATTCAACTTACAAGCAAAGTGATATATAGTGATTAAATGTATAAAATAAAATAAAAATAATTAATAAAACATCCATCTTTTAAAAAAATGCTAATCTCAAGTAGTAAGTTACCACCTATATTTCTGACTGCCTGGCAGTAAATCAGAGTGCTTATGCCCCCCTGCTTGTATTCAGGTAATTTACTAGATTGGCTCACAGTACTCATAGTATCTGGGAAACAGGTCTACCAGTTTATTGAAAGGATATCGTAAAGGATAAGGATGAACATCCAGAAGAGAGTTAAGGAAAGGCATGAAGAAAAGGTGTGGAGACATTCCTATCACTGAGGAAATTCTAAGGGCTTTAGGAGCACTATGACAGCACCCCGGGACAAAGACAAAATACAACCTATATTATACTGCAGGGAATTTGACATAGTCTTTTGCTTTCTAATGTTATTTTACTGTGCTCAGTTTTGAGTGGTGGCCACAGAGAACAGAACAGCACCTTAAAAAGTCAATGATTAGATCTTGGAGAGTGGAAAAAAAATACAAGTTTAAAGAACTCATCATATAACATTTGCCTTGTCTTAGTTTCAAATGCACAATTTTTGATAACTTCTTCCGTTGCGGTATAAAAAAAAAAAGGCATATCAGTCTCACCTGAAGTTTATTGGTGTGGAAAGAATATGGCATCAAAAGCCTTGCATCAGCTGACACACGATACAGTCACTTTGGGAAAGATATTTGCTTTCTCACATGCTTTAATACATTTCAAAGAGTTGGTCTTCTAGAGTTCAACTTCCAACTACGTCAAAACAGCCAGAAGAGAAGCAATTTTTAACTCTTCTTGAACTATTCCAACTGTCACTCTTATCTTCATGTTCTGTCTTGCATTGGCCATACAGGCTAGCCTACAGTATTTACTCGGACAGCATCAAGAACCAGGAATGCAAGGCTTTTTCTTTTGAATGGAACTGTGATTCAGGTCCTCCATTGATTCTGTGTAATCCCAGTAGGCTAGAACTAGGAGGACTGAACCTCAGGAATCAGACTGAAAGTTAACATGTATTATCATAAAGTGACTTTTCCGAGCTGGGGAGCTCATTAAAATGCAGATTCTGAATCAGACTTGATGGGGGTGGGATCTGAAATTCCTCGTATCTTACGGCCTCTCAGGGGATGGCAATGCTGTAGGTAAGTGGACATCACCTAGCAAGACCCTGCATTAACACAGTCGCCACAAAGTTACATTTTCTCATTCTACCATGGCATTTCACAATATGTCATTCCATGTTTCTGGGACTCTAGAATAATATGTTAAAAGAAAGAAAGAAAAAAAAAAAAAATACCCTGAGCTCATGGCACAAGCTACTTGGCAGCAGGTAGGAAACAGAAAAGATGTACCCACTTCCCAAAGTGGGGGACAGGGACACCATGAGAAATGTCACGGCTTCTCCTCTTTTTCCTGCTCTACTATTACATTCTAATGTCTCCCCATTGGTCAAATCTTGCAAGAAACCACTTGATATGGTGGAATTTACAGTCCATGGGAGAAGATCAGGAAATGGATATGCTCACAAATAGTTTAACAGTGGGGACATATCAACTTCCTTACACTTAGAACATAGTGCCTAGCATAGAGGAGACATTCAGTAAACATTTGTTGAAAGACTGAATGACTATAGGAGAAGTAAAAGCCAGACACTCTTCCTACACATCTACACATAACACTACATAAACACATACCTTGCACTTATTAAAATTGTGCTAACAGTCAACTGTGGCCACTAACCTGTTGGCATGCCCAGCCTCTACCTCACCCAAAGTTACTGTTATACTCAAACTTTAGCCAATTGTAATAAATAGGTATCCCTGAGCAACAACTGTGTTAAGCAGATTTCATGGTTGAACAAATTTCTTTTCCAGTGGACATTGGTCCAAATTTAAGATACTATGGGGGATATACGCATAAAAGATTCTTAGGACAATTAGTTTCACTATGTATTATCTATAGGCAGAGCAAGCCTGAAAGTGGAACAATCAATGTACTATTAACCTAAAACTTACTTCCCCTAAAGATTCATCTCTTGTCAATACAGCATTCCCTCACCAGACAAGCTGCACTACTCCTACTTACTATTTGCTTCTCAAGCATCAACACAGATTGTAGAAATCACTCATAATAACAGCCACCATTTACTGAGAACCCTTTTTAAGTCCAGAACTTTGTCAAGAACCTTTCATGCTTTTTCTCATAGAGTCCTCACCTCAACTCAATGAGGTTATTATTATTTTCATCTTACAAGAGAGTATACTCAAATCAGAGAACACTTTACATCTCTGAATCACCAAGGAAGACCCCCTTCTTAAGGGCAAGGATTCCCTTGTGTGGTCTTCAGTAGGTGATTGGTTAGGTGATTCTTCAGAGCACAGGACTGTGCCAACCCCACAAAGTAGACCGACATTCTTTATCTCTGCTTCTGATGCTTTTCTCAACATCCGTATATCACCCAGGCTTATTGTCTTAAGAAAGGGCTTTAGATGTTCGGTAACTCTTGATAATATCATAAAGCAGAAGCTGAAGCAGAGACTAACTGTAGCCCGTAGATTTCTGGTGGCATTCTGAAGTATAGTTACATGAAACAGAGTAAAGAGGGATAGTTCGAGCATCCTTCCTTTGGTGATGGAAAGTGACTATGACACAATGCCATTGACTCTGACCTACCTGACCAAAGTCCATGAAGCTCAGCGATTTTCTCTGGCAGTCTACTTAGCATCTGTCAGAGCCAAGCTTTACCGAGAAGGACAGGCATTCTAGAAAAACTGTCAAATGAGATTTAGATTCCAGAGGTTGTACTGGCATTTCTCCTAAGTCAGCTACTCTTAAAGAGTGCATGTGCCACCCACTAAGGTATCCTAAAGGCCACCAAAGCTTGGGGTAGCATGACAGCCCATAGAGGAAACCACTCAGCCTCCTTATATTCCCCTTGCAGGAGCTGTTTACAAGTCTTTTCAAAAGAGTAAACAGGGTGGAACAGGTACTTTCTTCCTCCTTGCAGGAAAGTTTTAGAAAAAAATATAAACATTAATTCAAGAAAGTTCCCACTTTTTATGACTACAACTATAGTATTCAAATCTTTAAAAACCCAAATCTGAATCTGTCAATTATTAAATACTTATTGTGCCCTGGTAAAACATAGAAAACACATGGTCCTGCCCTCAAGGAGCATGCAGTCTGTTTGGAAGTGTGTCAGTTATACACTCTCACAATAATGCTGAAAGAGCCACATGCAAAATAAGCAATTAGAGGGAACCAGCAGGTGGCATGGTGGTTAAGATGCTGGACACTCTCATATGGCTGATCACTGTCCGATCCCGGACCTGGTAGCTTGCTTTCTCAATTTCTTACTCGCTCGCTCTCTCTCTGTCTCTCTCTGGTCAAATTAAAAATAAATGAATGAATAAATAAAATTAAATAAAGAATTCTTTTAAAATAAATAAATAAGCATTTAGTGCTCATATATCTGGGCACCGTAGGTAGATCTGCTGGTTGGCAGGTTTTCTCACATGTTTAGAGTCTGCCTACCAACTAGGCCATTTTGGCCTTGACTCAGTTGCCCAGGGTGACTTGGCTCTCCCCACATGTGTCCATTCTCCTCCTAGGACCAGCAAACAAGCCAGGGCATGTCCCTTTCATGGTAGCAGCAAAACAAAATGTGCAGGCAAAATGCACAAGCACTTTTCTAACAGGTTCTGCTACCACCTGATTAACAAAGGCAAGTCACTAGCCCAAATTCAGGGACAGGCTCTGCCTACTTAATGAGAGGAACTGCAGTGCCACCTGGCAAAGGTCACGAAACAGAAAGAGGTGGGAATTAGGTCTATGAAGAGGATCAATCGATAGCAGGGAGCTAAGACAGAAAATGCAGCAGAGACCCTTCCATGATACTCCTTAGGCATGGCTTTTATGATCTGGCCAATTCTGACCTGGAGTTGGAGCTACCTGTCTCCTTTTCCACCCATATCACTCTCCTTATCTCACTAAGGGACCAAAGTATTCTTTCACTTTCTTACCTAGGCCCATTTCTCTCTGCCTAGAGGGTGCTACATTTCCCCATCTCACCTGACATTTGCCCAATAACCTCCTACCTCAGGTCTCAACGTGGTCTTCATTTCCTCTAAAAAATCTTTTCTAAATTTTAGAACTGAGTTGGGGACCCATCCGTGTGCTTTCTAACAGCCTATATCCACCCCATCATGACTCTTATCTTGAACTGTCATTTAGTATTTACCTGTCTCTTGCTTCCACTAGACTGTGTATTTAAGAGGCTAAGAACTGCAGCCCCCAGAACTCAGCACAGCCTCTCATTCGTAGACTCAAACCAATAAATGTTCAATAAACAAATCTGCTCAGTGCCTTGGCATAGATAGGGTGCGAAGGAAAAGTTCAGGGAAAAGGCAAGCAAACAATGCAGTCAAGAAGGGGGGAAAGTAGTTTCCTTCTACAACACTTGAGCTGAAAGGGTGCAGATTAGTCAAAGCCTTGAAAGCTAAAAAGAATGTGTGTATCAGACCAGCTTTGTGGCTCGGTGGTAAAGGTAGCCAGATACCACATGGCTGTCTGCACACTTCAAGTCCTAGACCTGGCAACCTGAGAAACATGCTGGGTGTGTGTGCATGTGTGCTCAAAATCCTAAAGCATAGAGGGATGGGGGGAAGGGATTGCAATGTGACCATGCTCCTTGATGGGGAAAGGGGGCTCTTTCTCCTCTCCATCTCTGTCTCTCTTTCTCTCTCTGGTGAGTGCCTATGCCCTCTAGCACAAAAAAATATGTACATCATGTGGGTGAACATAGAATACCACTGAAGGTTTCTGAAAAGGAGTGTGTAGGGAACATTAATTGTTAGCAGATACTCAGGCGCAACACTGTCCAACTGAAGTATCAGGTGAGCCATGAATATAAGCCAACCTATGTAACTGTATTTTCTGGAAGCCACATTTTTCTAAGTAAAATTAATGAGATTTATTTTAATAACATGCTTATATCATTTTTTTCAAAATTTTTTATTTCAACATATAATCAATATAAGAAATTAAGTAATTAGATATCTTACTTTTTTTTCCCAGACTACATCTTTCAAATCCAATGTGTTCACACATAAAGCTCATTTCAGTTTGAAGTACCCAGGGTTTCAAGGCTCCGCAGTCACAGAAGCTCTTGACTATCGTATTGAACAGTGAAGCTCTGGGGGCAAGAAGTTCTTTGGGGCTACTCCAGAAAGGGAATGATGATGACAATGATGACAGTATTGAGACTGGCAGAATTAGTGTGTCAGCTTATCTGAGTGAGAGCCTTAGCACTGGTAATGTACATGTACACATTTGGCCTTCAGTCTGCATTGGAAAGGAGAATCAATTCACATACAAGCTGTGATTTTGTTCATATTTCTGTTCTCAAAGATAACTACTTGTTATTGAAATCTACCACCTTTACCCAAGCCATGAAATAGTGAAAATACTCTCTGATACTGATCCTTAGTGTGGAATGCAAGATTTGTGAAATTCAAAAAATCTTGGTAGAATTCAAACCCATTTTTATATACTGTTGGTCACGATCGGTTCAATTCAGCAACATTGAATGAGTTTTGACTAATTGGAAGCTTGCGCCACTAAGCTATTATGCTTGGGAGAAAAGTAAACAAAAGCATAATTTATTAATTTGCTAGTTGCTCTCCAAATTATATGTAATTAGCTAACTTATATCATGATGTGTCTATATGACATTCACAGTACAGATATATTTTATTAGGCTTTATGTGAATCTGTACTTAGAGGTCATCTATTCTAAGTGTTCTTCCAGTTCTCATTTCTTCATTTTACAAATAAAATCTTAAAAAGGATAAAATACTCATCAAGATGTGGTCAATATAAGATGTTATGAGAGAACCCTGGTTTCTTCCTTTTCCCAGGCGAGCACTTCTTTGGGGCTTATTTTACATAATGCACTGAGTTTTATAGGCTTTGTTCAATTTCATCCATTTGACATTAAAAAAACACTAATATCACACACATTAGGCTATTTTTGAAGATATTTCTTTTCTATAGTTCTGTGTGTATATAATAAAGTAATAAAACATTAATTTATTAAACAATTTCCTGTTTACGGGACTATTTTAAGTATATACGTTTCTAATAAAATGAATTTCAAGCACAGGCCTCTTACTGCCAAATTTGATTTGTCCCCAAACTGTATCTTCATATTAGCAGATAACGCTCTTCTATGAGCATTTTTAAGATATCTTTTTTAATGATCTGGATTGACTGTCTAGACTATTCCAAGTTCCCTGGATAATTCTGTAAATCCCTCTTTACTCTGACAGTGTGCATGTGACCTTGAGTTAAATTAGAGAGCTCTCTTTTTTTTTTCTAAATGCTTCATATGCACTATATACATCATATAATAATGAAGATTTTTGCTTTGAAAGGATAGGAGAAATTTTTCCTATTGAGAAATATTAAATACCACTTATCTGACATTATTAGGTTATACGACAGCATAATTCCAGCCCTTTCTTTCTGAAAATAAATCCATTGTTATTGAAATTTAAAGAAATTAATGCATTTTTAATCGAATCAATATGCATTTACTATAACAAGCACACAATCCATTTTGAATTGAGCATTATGTTTTTGAAACTAATAACATCATTGACTGTAGGTCAAAAAGCAAACATATTGGAACTTAACTAAATATATATCTTTGTTGTTAATGATAAGATGACTTTATCAGGGGCATCTGATAAATCTCAGGGATTTAATAAAATCAGGAACACCTTGGAATAGGAGGCAGATATTAAAAACATTCCCTTATTCTGTTTTTCACATGACACTGTGGGCAATGAAGAATTCATAATTCATTTAAAGGGCACCCCTTACATCTCAAGAGAAGTAAGGACCTGAAAGTTGATGCCCTTTGGATTCAAAAGGCAATCCCCAAGCTAGACACTAAGGAATTTTTTTTTTCTTACAAGATTTCAGCTCCTAGAAAGTAGAGATATACCCCAAAGCATCTCATAACTTTCACTAATTATATACAGAACCACAGAATGCCAGAGACTCTTGAAAGTATTCTAATCCAATGTGGAACATAAACAAACCACATGTCCAGCTGTTAGCACCTCTCGAGGTATACTTCCACAAATTTATTAATCAGCCTCTTAGAGTTTCACAGTACTTCTTCTCTATCACTAAACTAATATTTGTTAAACTCCAGCTACGTGCAATAAGTTAGCCCTTTGAGCTTTAAGGGGTTGACCTTGGCTTTAGCTTAGATTGGGTGACCAAGTCTGTATTCACACTTCTCAGACCCTTTGTGACTTTACAGACTTCAATCATGCCCCCGCCAGCCTTCATCTTTTATATTATTCCATCCAAACTAAAGACATCTGAGGATCTGAAACATTTGGAAGCATTCCCTTTCATTTCCAGCCAAGACAAAAATAGAGGGTTCTATTGTGTTGGGGGTGGGGGAGGTGCAGAGTATGTTTTTGGTACTGGGGGCTGCCTCAAAAATGGAATCTTACGAAGTTTATCTCTGTAGAGGACATGACAACAGGAGTCACTGAGACCAAGGAGAGACCCAAATACAAATACCTACATCTACTCTTACCTTGAAAAGGCTACTCTAGCTAGTGGCAAACTTTCTGAATCGGGGATGCTGACTCATTTCCTTCTTTGGTAGTGCTGAGGGAAACACGTTCTCAAAGGAGGAAAGGTACACTGTCCCAAAATATCCCTTCCACAACAGAGATCTTCTTTATCTTTAACATAAATGCTGCTGGCTTCTTTGATTTAGCAGATTCTATGGAGTTTCTTTTTCATGTAAGAGTATTTCTCTGAACATGGGTTGTAAAATACAACTATTTCTGTGTTAACTTTTCACTTATCTAAACCTCACTGTGAATTACTTTAATCAGATTATTTTCCTTATTGATACCCAGTTAACATGAACACTAAAAGAAATCCCAAGTTTTGGCTGGAAGTATGAAGATAGAAGCACTGGGCACTGACCAGAGGTCGGGCTTGAATGGGCACACCAAGATAAAGCAGAGGATCACCAACAGGCAATCAGAAGTCGGTGGTCACTAGGTAACAGGAGGGAACGGAGAGCACAGGGACAAATGGCAGCACGACGTAGGAAACGGAGCAGGCCAACACACCCAGACGACCAAAGGTATTTTCAAAAGAACATTGATTAAAATTTCACCCTCTCTCATTGAATTCTCACAACTATTTTGCCTGTAATGAGAACTCATGAAAGCCCAATGTAGTTTCCAAATGTCACACAGCTAACCTACTAATTATTGAGTATTGCATAATAAATCCTTCATGTGACTTTTTAAAATATAACACTCATAATAATCCCACAAAGTAGGTATTATAACCTACATTTTAAAAAAGAAAAACAAAGACCTGAGAGATCAACATATTTTCCAATCATCCAGAGCTAGTTAGGGACAGAGCTGGGATAAGAATTCAGGTTGTTGTGATTCACTTCCAAGACTGCAAATCTCTAAGCAACACTATCCCTCGAGCTCAAAGTCAAAGCTCTTCTGTTATCCCAGAGCAACCCAGAGCCTCGATGATGAACATTACTGTGCTCTTGGGGTCTTGAGTCAGCGATTTTTTTTTTTCTTTGTACCAACCTCAGCTCCCTTTTTTTGCTGATTAAGATTGCCCGGAAATCTGGGCAATCTACTATTCTAATCTCAGTTATGCGTGTTTACACACAAAAGCCTTTGGTAGAAAATCTAGAGTCCTGGGTCATGGTTCCAGTTCACCCAATCATCAATCCTATGTCTTTAGATTTACCACAGAGTCACCTGGGACAAAGCCACATCAATGGAATGGAGATATTGAGACCCTCCTAGCAGGCTTCTGTCAACCTGATGTATTACAAGTTTGTTTTTCTAAACATCCAAATGGAATGTATGTCAGCAGGTTGTGGAAGAAGTGGAGAACGGGGTAGAGCATATGTCATTAGCCCCATTCTTTCTGTTTTCATCCCCCAACCTAGGATAATGTTGCTGGGGAAAACATGTATCTGTCGTGTTCACAGAGTGGATACACCATCATTCGCTTTGAGGTCTTGGCTTGGGTTTGCTTAATTCGTTTTGAAAACTGGATTCCACTTTGTCACCAAGAGTAATGCATTTACTCATTCGTGCAATGCATTTGCTCACATCTACTGAGTACTGAATATGTGCCAGAAGCTAGAGGAATAGATGCGAAAGTCGACATATGAATCGGGTCCTGTGGGATTTCACAGTGTAGAGGAGGAGCCAGACAATTAATTATTATAGCTAGCTAACTTTTAATGAGCATCCAGTATACCCAGGCAGCATTCCAAGCACTTTGCATGGATTATCTCATTAAATTCTCGTGCCAGCCCCATGAGCTAAGTACTAGTGAGGCACTCATTTGACAGATGAAGAAACCGAGTCTCACAGAGTTAGCTAACTTTTCTGAAGTCACACAAATGGTAAGTGGCAGGGTAGGGACTGGTTTAAGTTTCAGCTTCCATACTTGTTCTCCTGGATGTGACACTTTCTTGTAGTGTTTATAATAGAAAGATGATAAAGTTACCGATAGGAGGCTATAGGAGAAGAGATAGGAAATAAAAGTCTCACCTAGATATTCAGGAATTTCTGGAAAAAATATAGCTTGAATAACAGGCTACCCATTTTTCTTTGGAGGAAAAATACATAAATTAATAAAAGTTCTTTTCCCTAGTATTGACCAATAACAATATTAGAACTGAGAAAATGTTCATTTCATTAACATAAAAAGGATCTGGGGAAATTTATCCACTTTCAAATCATTTATTCACATTATTTGTTTGAATATAACACAAACTCTAAAACTATTAGGACAAGTTATCACGAGGATAAATTCTGAATAAGTGCAGAGTTGAGCAAAGGATAAACTTAATGACTTCACACATAGTGTTTAACAAACCAGCAAAAGGTGTTTCTTTTTAGGGCTCTCTTAATTGTGCTTCAATAAAAACATTTTTAAAGGAAAGCTATTTTGCTTCATTAAAAAGGAAAAAAAGGGAAGAAACTAGGGAGGTGGTAAATGTTTTCTGCAAACCCCAACCTGAGACTCTGTCAACATTGAAGTTTACTTTTGACATCCTGGGCCGACCTCATCTGACCTTTCTGTTATTTTCCCCAAGTGGAGTGCCCAATGCCAACTTCATCTTCTCTTGTTAGGCTATATTGTCTAATTCAAATATCAGAAATGAAGTTTAGATTCGATAGCAAAGATGGGCCTACCCATGGGGTACATTCCTGGGAGTAAGAAGGACAGAAAACAGAACCAGAACATCATTACCCATCTCCTCCCTCTCCGATGCTATAAGGGCAAGCCATCTGGATAACCTTGGGAAATGGGAAAATTACTGGAAGGAGAGGCAAAGAAGCCAGAATAAGCAAACCAATTTTTAAGGTCATGACTGTGTGTGCTTAGGACAAAGGACATCGAGAAGCACATTTTCTCCTTCACCACTCACCCACACTGAACCCTAAGGCAGCCTTTTGAGCCATGTCTGACTCCGAAAACAATTCTCAGGTCATTAGGCACAATCTGTATTCTGATGGCCCAGGCTCTGGCTAGCTGGAGCCTTTAACCAAGCGCCAGTGGGTAAGAGCTTTCAGATTTCTTCCCATATCTTTCTCTATGTACCTAAGCTGTGGTCCTATCTACACCTCCACAAATCCCCATAAGTAGAGTTTACTTCCCTACTTTTCACTTATGTTCCTCCCAGACAATTGTTTATTGTTTATCTTTTTTTTTTTTTTTTTGAGAGGTTTTTGCTATAGAGCACATGCACTTGCCAGAGAGAGAGAGAGAGAGAGAGAGAGACAGAAAGACAGAAAACGAGAAAGCACCACCACCACCACCCCACCAGGGGGGATGGCCACACTACAATCCCTTCCCTTCCATTCTCCTCTTGGGATCTTGGACACATGCACATTTGCCCACCATGAATTTTAAGTCATCGAATCTGGGACTAGAACCACAGTCAACTACATGAGAGTCCAGTGACATAAACATGACACCATCTGCTGGTCCCTTATCTTTAAAGGTGACTACTGAAGACCATTGACAGGGAAAATTCTCTGCCTTGAAATATCTCTAATTGCTTTCTCACTTTTGTGTAGTTTTTACTTTTTTTTTTTATTTAATTTGCTCCAAATGACTTTGAGGTCTTTTACCAAACATACTTTTAAAATATTACCCTTATTATCATTTTACTATCTTTTTTTAATGATGTAATTTTAATCCTGTCAGAATGCAAAGGACTGAGTAAAGCCATCCCTTGGTATTATTCTCAACTCTAAGATTTCCTGAGCTCAAAAAAATGTTTAGTGTAAGTGTGAGGACTAACAGAAAAGAGCATCTATGAAAATGAAACAGGATTCACTTGGATTTAACACAAAAACGAAAGTCCTAAATATCTGGAAAAAAATAGATGTATTAATAGGATTTGTGAAATCCCGTTCTACGGGAGACATTGAGGGTAAATTCATTCTGTCTTTGAGGGTAAGAAGATTGGACTGATTTATTTCCTTAAGTTCCTTCCAATCCAAAGACAATTTTATTTATCCCTTAAATCACTGTTTCTCAAAATGAACTTAGGGATCCTTGCTTCAGAATGTCTTAGGGTGATTCTTAGCCAAGTCACAAAATGGACCGCTTAATGTTACAACTCAAATTTTGCCAAAATTGACCAAAGCCACGCTGTTTGGATGCAGCTTGAGTAGCAGCTTCAACAATAGTGTGGAGAGAGACAAAGAGTAAGAGAAAGGGAGAGAGATACATAGACACGCAGGTGACACCCGTATACATATGGCAGCTAGGGCAATGCTCAAAGACATTTCTTTCTCTTTTTTTTAAGTTTATGTATTTATTTATTTAATTTCTGAGAGGGTGAGAAATGGACAGACACCCTCAATAGGGTCCCCACATCACCATCCACCTCCAGTCTCAGCTGCCCCTATGTCCCAGGCACACACCTGGCATACTCAGAGAGATCCCAGAATGTAACCCAAACCTTTTTTTATGTGGATGCAGCTGTCTTACTATCTGGCTCCTCTAGAGACATTTCTAGCAGAGCTATGAAATATTCTAGAAGCATGGCCCTATCACTCTGCTCTAATATTAATATATGCATTGATTTAACCAATATTTGTTGAGGGCCAACCATGTGCTAGGTGGTAGGCCATTTCAATTGAAGTTGCATCTTTGGTGGAAATTGGATTCTAGGGTCAGCCCATGTGGGAAAAATCAGAGTCTTAACTATACTTGGGGAAAAAAAAATCCATTAGGAAGCTATAATTCCATTTTCCTCCAGTTCCTTCTCTGACTGAGTGCCAGATAAAGTGGTTAGCTTGCCTTTGGTGGCCCTGTTCTATGAAAATTGTCTCAGTAACCATTCGAATCACCCACGTGCAGAGAGAGACTCAGGGTGAGAAGCACAGAAGAACTAAGGCCAATCCAGGGCGTGTTTGGGGTTCACATCTCCCATTTCTTGCTCATCCATTTAATGAAATGGCAAACAGACTCATCCTTCCCATTTAAAAGATTTTTCTCTCCCTCCTTTTCCCCCAATTAGATAGAATTGAATCTAGGTCATTTAAATTCAAATATGTTAGAATTTCTTGCCACTTGTGATAATCTGGCCATTTTTTTTTTTGTTACCTTGTTTAATCTACATGCTATTTTCTTAAATTGGCTCACCTTCACCCACTGAAGAGAAAGAAAAATCTAAGGGACATTTTGTCGAGAGGGGGAGACTCAATTTCAAACTTACTATTACCAAGATCTTAAGACTGTCCTTTGATTCGTGTCCCGTGTTCTTTCCCATCTTCCGTCCTTGACCCCCAGGCTTTATTCTGGGAACCCGAATAGCTGCTGGCCCCTAGCACCGCCTGTGTGCTCTCTGGCGTGAGGACTGCTGACTTCTTCCTATAATGCTCTCTCAGCTGTCAGGCCAACAGCGGACTCCACCTTCCGACCACGGACCCATTCTCCATCTATGCCACAACCCTGGAATAACTCCAAACAATGTTTGAATCAACAAAAAGAGTTTGGTGTACTTTTTTCTAGTTTATCCTCCCAAATTGCCTAAGCTCTTAAAAGGGAGGGAGAGATTGGGAATAAATTGTTTCCAGAAACCATTTACTTCACAGCCATTTTTCAACCCAAATGGAACAAAGGATGCCATGTGGCACTAAAGTGTGTGGATCCTTGTTCATTAGAGGTAGGATTGACGGTAACAGCCCATTGCACGGGATCATCTAAAGTGACTTCTCGATTGGCTCTGAATTGGGAACTAAAAGATGAGACTCCACGTTTCCAATCTCTGATCTCATGAGCCACTCACCCTAAATCCAGGGCTTTACTGTCAAGCATCATACTACATGGAGCAGCATAATAAACCCCTAACCAGATCAAGCTCCCCAAAGCTACAGTGCAACGGCATCAGGATTAGTAACTTCCAAGCTAGTGATCACAGCCGGGAAGAGCTAGCATTGTCTAGCCTTGGAAAATCTGAAAGCATCATGCCACCAGGAGAAGCAGCAGCGGGACAGCTGGCAAGCACCAAAACTCGGGACTCCGTCCCATTTTACTGTGCCTTTATTTCCCAGTTCTCGTTATGTTTCCTGTCCCCCTCCCTTCCAATAAACATATCTTAATGAAAGGCTTTAAGGGGGAAAAAGTTACGAGAAACATGTAAAGAAATATTTTTAATACATAAATGCTAATTAAAATGTGAACATGTCCTAAGGGCATAAAATGGATACTTCTCTTAGGAATTTCAAAGCTAATAAATACAGCAATATAAATACACCATTAAATTGCATCGTAACCAAAAAACAGATATATACATTATTGAGCCACATATAAACTTTGGGACCTGGCTGCAGAAAAGGCCAGAAAAGCAAACAGAAGAAGGTCCACATTACTTGAACAAGTAATAGGATCCAGGAAAGTAAAAGGTTTGAAAACGGATCGACAGAAGTACTGAAACATAGATTCTCAAGAGAAGGATGTCAGCTGGAGAGAAGGAGTAGCAGAGGACCGATACGGAGAAGTTCAGAGGTTGTCCTGGTAAATAAGACACCTTGCGTTTAGATCTCAGCCCTGAATTCGGGAGACGATGTGTTCCTAGAAGCATAGCTGTGGAAACAAGGTGTGATTCTGTTTTGAATATAACACATGGCACTGCCTAAGGACCTTTCTTAAAGTCTAGCAGGACTTCCCCTTCTGGCTGTGATGGAAGGTCAGGGGCTAGAGTTACCTCCCACCTTAAGTCATTTTAAAAAACAGACTGAACACATGTAACACCAGTTTTCAGATATTGGTCCACAGTGATGCCTGAGAGAAGGGGAGAAACCGGAGTGCCGCCTCGATCACCCACTTTTACTGCCTGGAGACTTTCTAAAGTCTACTGAAGAAAGAAAACCCAGAGGCTGCCTTTCTCCCTGAGTTCAGGAGAAAAAGTTGGATGATCAGGAAGGGAGGCCACCATAGCTAGGACTCAAAGCACAGACTACGAGAGAGGAAAGAGCTACCAGGCAGTACTCTGGAGAATGCAGAGCGTTCCTCTGCATTTCAGCCGAGTGTAAACTGCTTGGGGGCTGGTAAAGGCCACTGAGAGGAGCAAGCCACTGAGCTCACACAGGTCTGGAAATAGTTCATGTTCCTCTCTGCCAGAGTGGAAACGCCTGGTCATACACTGAACATCAGCTACAGTCTTCAACAGACAATTGCCTCTGCAGTGGGAAAAACCATTCTTACCCTAAAAGCTACTCTGGCCCCACCTAACAAAGTTTCTAAACAAGCCTGCAAGATCACATTGTTTCCAAGTAACTTAAATGTATCTGGAACAAAGCTCAAGAATATTTAAAAGAATACAAAAATATCCAGTACCCAGCAAGATAAAATTCATAGTAGCTGGCATCTAGTACAAAGTTACTAAGCATGTAGAAAAGCATAATGATGACAAAATACAATCAGTAGACACCTACTCCAAAATGATACAGATGATAGGGCAAGTGGACAAAGATGTTAAATCATTGACTGCAACTATATTCCATTTGTTTCAGAAGGTAGAGCAGGGTTTCTTAACTTTGGAATGATGGACATTCAGGGCCAGATAATTCTTCATTGTGGGGCTGTCCTGTGCATTATGGGATGCTTAGCACCATCCCTGACCTCTATTCACTAGATTCTAGTGCATTCTCCCCACCCCAGCTGAGTCAGCCAAAAGTATATAAATATCCTCCTGGTTGGTAAAACCACCTCTGGTTGAAACCCACTAGGGTAGAGCAGAGAATGAGCAAGATTAGGGGAAACATTGCAGATACCACTCAATAAGAGGAAAAAAAATTCAATTTTTTATAAAAAAATACTATACCTGAAATGAAAAATACACTGAACAAAATTAACAGCAAGTTAGGTGCTACAAAGGAAAATATTAATGAGCCTGAATATATAGCAATAAAAGTCTCTAAAATGAAACAGAGTCATCCACATAGTGTAATTACTTACTATAGTAGATGCTCAGAGGATGAAATTAGGAATTTCAACTACAGGGTTATCATAGCAATCTAGGCTATTGAAAGTGGAGGGTCAGGTGAGAGTAATAGTAGTAATGGTAGTAAAGTCACACAACTACTAAAAATAACACATCAGTATAAGAACTAGTTAATATTGATTTTTTTTGTACCAGCTACTTCGCTAAGATTTTATATATGTATTTTTTCCATGTAATATTCACAACAATCCTGAGAAGTAGATGTTACTATTTTTACAGATCAGAAAGCTAAATTTCAGAGAGTATAAATAAAAAATGATGATCACAAGATCACACAGCTATTAATGGCAAAGGAAGAATTTGAACCAAAATCTATTCTGCGTGATAGCCTGTGATCGCGGCCACTGAGTTTCCGGATACAAAATGATTGGTTGCAAGATAGGCATTTGAGAGGCGTTTTCAAAAGAAGTAAGGAGGAATCTGATGACTGACTTGAACATGAAAGAGAGAAACTGCAACAAATAGAAAATACCTTATCCGAGATACAGCAGAATGGTTACTTTTATAGGGAAAGCTGTTTACATGTACAGTCCCTAAAACATTAGGAGTTGAGAGGAATAGGAAAGAAAATCTCTTCCAGACACACACACACACATACACACTCTTAAACAGCAAAATTAGCACAGGTCTAGAGAATTTGCTTTCAGTCTTTACATTTGTGGAGTGCTTTAAATGACTTGCTCAGTTCCCCCCTGCTAGTTAGAAACTATGCCAAGATAAAGCTCTAATTGTCATGCCCTTTCTCCTCCAACACCCTGCTTCTCCTAAATAAATATGTAAACATTCCTACCCCATGCCTAGCGCATGGCAGATTCTTAATAAATATTAGATGTTTCTATTGACAACCAATTAAGCCATTCAAAATGACTTCTGCATATAGACACAGCATTACTGCATAGGCCAGACCCACTCAAAAACTGGCTCAGCCTTTTCTTCATGGAATAATCTTATTTACTGTTGGATGATGTAGCCAAGTCACAGTGACTGGGGGAAAGAACAGATGTTCTTCAGATTATTTCCCCTCATATAGTATGTTCTTGAAATTCTCATGCTAAAGAGCCTAACACTCGAGCAGAATGGGAATAGAATAAACATTTTCAAACAAACAACGTTGCTCGTGTTTACAATCATTTTCTTCAGACTGAAGGCAACTAGTCTGAATGGACAATTACATGAGCATGACAGAGCCAGGTGAGGTGTTCTCCTCAGCTCCACAATGTTCAGATCCCATGTCGGCCCCACGCCGGAAGGAAGCCTGGCCTCAGTTGCTCTAGCTCCACATTCTGCTCACGCAGTTGGCATGCCCAGTTAGAAATGTCTTTTTCTGCATGGCATGGCAGTCCTGGACAACATGTGAAGCCGTTTGCCTTTAAAGAGCCCATCCATCGTCCTTGGCACCAACGTTTCCTAATGTTTATGTTTTTGAGAGGACAGCGTTGGTGATAAAGCTCTCGGTCACACGGAGGTGCCTCTGTGCTCTGGCGGTTCACAAGATCTTCAGTTTTATTTAATGGCTTAACTGCTTCATAATTGCTCATATTCAGCTGCTCCTAAGCCTGAATGATCTCAGCTTTTAATATGCCTTGTCTAATTTTTAGCCACATCAATCTACACAAGTAGCTCATCACTACTCTGAAATGCTAATGCTTGTCACATATTTCAATCGCCTCTCTAAGACCTTGTTCCTGTGTTCATAAATCTTGTGAGCATTTTGGGACCTTTATTTTCTTGTCCAATGATTCAAAGGATATATACATATATCTGCTAATCTTCTCCAAGGACAGAAGTTTTTAAAATATGAAATAAAAAACATAAGTAACCACTTTTTTCACTAAACCTACATAACATTACTTGTAATGTTTATAGCATTTTATGCTTTCTGCCTTACATCATAGCTATTTTTTTTCTTCTTGCTTTGTAAACACTTTGGAATAAGTCAAGGAGATAAAGAATAATGGGGGGAGCTGGGGAGAGGCCAGCTAGAGAGTGGGCAGGCAGAGACCACTCAGAGATGGTGTCTGAGCTGAAAAATGGAAAAGAGCAGCCCAATAAAAACTGACGCAATATTCTCACATTCTGTAGAACAGCAACCCCGTCCATCGGTCACTACATGAGTGATTCAAAATGTCAATTTATACCGTGAGGTAAGTGATGACATCATCAGAAAGGGGTTAGAGGAATAAAATGGAAAGCCTTCCAGAGACATCTGAGCCAACCTGAAGTCTGAGGACTCCATTGTCAAATATCCCATAACAGGCAAAGCAGCTATTAGGTAAAGATTCACAAAGGTTCTCTAAGTCAGCGATAGTATATTTCTATGAAAACTATATGGTGATATATTAGTTACCCCTGCTACATTGGGAGCTCCTCCAAGGTGGAAACCATTTTTCAAATGTCACCTCCACATCTTTATTATTGTTTACTGTGCATCATTTCCTCTAAAACATGAGCTCTAAAAGTGCAGCGATTCTGTTGGCCTAGTTTATAATGTATATCTAATTCCAGAATAGAGGACATGGTAGTAACTCAATTTTCTAAATAAATAAATGGTACCAAACCAGTATTGGTATAATCTCAAATCAGGTACCAATAATATGTCATGGCCTTGGCATAAAGAGGACGTTTTATAATTAATTTACTTAGTACAGTTGACCCTCCCTATCCACATGTTTCAAATCCACATATTCGCTCAACTAAAGATAGAAAATATTTTGGGGAAACAAAACAGTTAAAAATAGCAATATGACTATTAAAATAATGCAAAATGCAGATAGCAGGTGGCATAGTGGTTAAGGTGCTGAACTCCCATGTGGTGACCACGGTTTGAGTCTTGGGCCCAGCAGCTTGAAACTGACACCAGGTGCATGTGTGTGCATGCCCAAAATCTTGTGAGGAGAATGGAGGAGAAGGGACTGCAGCATGGCCATCCCCTCCCTGAGAAGGAAGGTGCTTTCTTACTTTCTGTTTCTCTGTCTCTCTCTCTGTCTCTCCAGCAAGTGCATGTGCCCTATAGCAAGAATCTCTTCAAGAAGAAAATACAAAGTAAAAGTAAATGTAACCACTATTTGCATAGCATTTACATTTTATTAAGTATTACAAGTAATCTAGAGATCACTTAAAGTATACAGGAGGGTGTGGGTAGGCTATATGCAAAAAATTTGCCATTTTATATATATAAGGGACTTGAGCATCCACAGAGTTTAGTATTCATGCGGGTCCTGGAACCAAGCGCCCAGGATGTCAAGGGACAATTGTATCTATTTTCAAAACCAACTGTTCCTACAAACTTGACCAGCGCACTCTGCCGGCCCCAGAGGCACAAGTCCAGAGAGAAAGCAAAAAATGGTGGCCATAGGAATCTTCCACTGGGAGCTGGTTCCTGTCTGGGGCACTTATGGAGCATCACTATTATGTGTAGAAAAGGGCAGCCATCTGCTCTCAGCTCCCAGTCCTCCTCTTTCTCACTCTCTATTCTAAGCAGAGAATAAACCAGCTTTCTCCCTACTTTCAGGATCCTAATAGCGAACAGCATCATAGATTAAACACTGTGTTTGTTTCAATTCTTCCCTGTAAATATTCATAATCCTTAGACCCAGTGTCATTACCTTCAAGGGCACAATCATCATTTCAGTTGTACTTAGGAGAATTCATTACCCAAGCATATAAGATCAGTTACAGACCACGGTCTTCCCCAAGAACTGAAAAAAAAAAAACAAGGTATTTGACATAATTCGCCACTACATCAACTGGACCTTCTACAAATGCACCAATAAAAGAATTGTTCTCTTACTCCTCAAGTACTTATTACCCTTAATAACACCAGTTATGACTGAGGCCTTTTAGTAAAAAAGAATGTTAGCTTAAAATTGTATGTTGTTAGTTATAATTTGCCTGCTGGGAAAAATGTTGCCTAAGTAATAAATACATTTTATTAGTAGAAAACTAGGTCAGAATTTTAAAATGTCCACTCTGCAATCAACTTTCTCTTCTTTGGCTAATATGTGATACTTTCAGAAAACTGCAGGTGTTCCTAGGGATGATTATAGTGGTGGGACAAGATTCTTCTTACAAGGCCAGCACTAGGAAAAATACTTGGAATAGTCAAATTGGTCTCCTGTTTTCTGGCCTCCCTTTCTGAAAAACTATGTACCTGCATTTAGCAACTCTCCTCTTTCATGAACGTACCATGACATCATTGTCTGATACTCACTGCTACGCAGTTATTGGAAGCATAGTGTGTCAACAGAAGCTTTGTTTCAACAAAACGCATGAGAAGGAAAGAGTAATATTTAAAACAAAGAATTAAACTTCAATTAGTGGAATTTCAAGTAACATGCACCAATGAAAGTCAACTGCTGGGTCATCAGAAAAGGCATGACATATTTTTTCATAGAAGAGCCTAGAATAGTCAAAGGTACATTGATCTATAGTTGCACTAATAAGGAAGCAAAGATGTCATCTCGGAGCAAACAGCATTTGAAATCTGGGGGCAGCTGAAGTTAGTAGGCTAAATAGAAAATTATTTCTGAACACAATTTCAGGGTTATCCTAGCAGAATTTGAATACCAGGAATTAGAGATCCTTTTAAAAAAAACTGATTTACACATAGAAAAAAAGAAGCTGTTTAAAGGCAAAGGAAGTACTGGGCCTATTCTGTTTGGAGTAGAGCAGTCTTCTCTAGCACTGTTTTGCATGTGGAGTCCTGCTACAGATCCTTCAGAATGATTAACATTCATAGCTGGGGTATCCAAGTATTATTACAGGTCTTTAGAAGATTATAGATCAATAATTATTAGGATATTTTGGGAGGATACATTCAGACATTAAATATAAATCTTAATGCTGGCTAAACTAAACCAAACCAAAACGAAATAAAACAACCTAAAAATAACAACAAATAAAACAACGAACAAAAATGGAAATTCCTGTAAATAATAATGATAAAAAGTTTAAACTTTTCGTTTGGATTCAAGCCCCCCAAAATTATACATCTAAATTTGACCTATGACTTTGATCTAATGGTAGAGATAAGGCTGAAAATATCAATAATAACGTTGAATGTTAATGGATTAAATTCTCTAATCAAGAGATACAGATTACCTGAATGGACTAAAATAAATAAATAAATAAATAAATAAATAAAAATAAAACCAGAAACCTTCTATTAGTTGCCTACCTACAAGAAACTCACTTCATGGATAAAGACATACATAGACTAGAAGTGAAGGGCTGGAAAAAGGTATCCCATGCAAACAGAAACTAAAAAAGAGCTGAAGTTGCAATACTGATTTCAGACAATATAGGCTTTAAGAAAAAAACTGTAAGAAGAGGCAAAGAAGGACATTATATAGTAGTAAAAGGGTTAATTCATCAAGAAGACATATTGCTTCTAAATATCTATGCACCCAACTCAGGGGCACCCAAATATGTGAAGGAAAGACGGCTAGATCCAAAAGGAGGGATAGACTGCAAAACACTAATTGTTGAAAACCTCCACACCACACTATCTCCTTTGGACAAATCATCTTCACATATCTATTTTAAGTGAGTAGCATGTACCTTCTGTCTTAAACTTTAAAAAGAAAAAATATGTACTTATTTCTTCCATGAGTGAGACAAGTCCCCAATGGAGTCTTGATTCTGCAATGCACTCCTAGCCTCAGTTAGCCACAGATCATGTGTATGTGTGCACCAGGCCTATTCAGAGAGGTCTCTTTCCCACTGGGTTACCCTCACAGAGCACTAACTTTTACTGCCACACCACCATGTAGATCCCTGTCTGAATTTTATTTATTTATTTATTTATTTATTTATTTTGAAGAGGTTCTTGCTATAGGGTACATGTGCTCACCAAACAGACAGAGAGAGACAGAGAGGCAGAAAGCATAAATCACCCCCCAGGGAGGATGGCCACGCCGCAATCCCTTCTCCTCCATTCTCCTCTTGGGATCTTGGGCACGCACGCACACGCGCCCAGCATGAGTTTAAGCCAATGGTCCGAGACTGAAACCGCGGTTGACTACATGGGAGTTCAGCGACATAGCCATTACGCTAACTGCTGGTCCCAGAATTTTTTGTGATTAAAGCATATACTCTTCTGTTGCTCCTATCCCCAGCTTCTTTCCTGCAAGGTGACTGAAACGCCATATACCATTAGTAAAGGAGATTCCTCAGTGCAATGGCCCTCCCCTACATACACACATCTCCTTCCCATACAGTCATCCTTCCCAGCCATGCAGGGGAGGCTAGCTCTTGGGAACCGATCACACATACCATCAGGAATCACAGTGTCAGTGAGGAAGGTTTCGATTCATTCATTTTGTCCAAGTAGAGCCAGATGCATAGACCCAAGCTCATGAATTTTTGCCTTCTCCATGAACCAGAGCATTCTACTCTGTCCCTTCTCTCAGGCTAAATTCTACCCATATTTCAAGGCTTCAGTCACACACATTTTCTGACCCATCCTGACAACCTAAACACTTTCTCCTCTCTGAGTTAAATGATTTCTACATTAGGGACAACACTGCAGAGGCCACTACAACAGAATAAATGCTCCTCACACACAGACTGTGTTAGGTTGAACAGTGCTCACCTCCAAATTCATGCCCATCTAGAACCTTAGAATGTGACCTTATTTGGAAATGGAACTTTTCAATTTTTCAGATATAATTGGTTAAGACGAGACCTGGATAAATTGGATCAAGGTGGGCCCTACTTCAATGACTGGTGTCTTCATAAAAAGAAAGACACAGATACACCGAAAGAGAAAGAGAGAGAGAAAGAGAAAGGATTCTGTCGCAATACCAAAAAACACCAAGGATGACCTGCAACCATCAAAAGTTAGATAAGGCAGAAAACATTCTTCCCTAGACATTTTGGAGAGCCTATGGCTCTGCCCCCACCCAATTTCACACTTTTAACCTGCAAAACTGTGTATGAGTCTTTTGGTTTTAAGCCACCAAGTTTGTGATTCATTATAGCTGCTGTAAGAAAGTAATACCTAGTGTGCATAATATACTTACATTCATTCCTATTTCACACCTTTGAACTCAGGACTAGTGATCAAAATCGAAATGTGTTGACTAACTTTATGATGATCCTACAAGTCAGGGCAGCTGGGCCATAAACGAAAGCTGGTCTTTAAGGAGAGAAAATGGGCCATTCTCAAGATACCTGTGAAGCACGCAAGGCCTGCTAGTGATTGTCCAGTACCAAGAATAATAAAATCCCCAGAGAAGTACAAAAGCAGGAGTTTTGGGATGGACCAGCCCCATGGCTTAGTGGTTAGGAGCATTGGATCAATATGAGTGATTATGGTTCAAATCCAGTCTCCAACATCATGAAAAACATGTCAGAAACATGTGTGTGCTTGCTCCAAATCTTGACAGAATGGAGAAACAGAGAAGGGATTGTGGCAATACCATGGCATGGGGGGGGGGGGGGGGGTTGCTTTCCCATTCTCCCTCTCTCCCTCTCTCTCTCTCTGTCTCTTTCTACTTATAGCATGTACTCTCTGGCAATAAAAAAAGAAGGAGCAAGAGTTTGGGGGATTTGTTATTTGGGGGTAGTAGTTACATCGAATATATCATTTATTCAAAAGTATCTTCTCTCCTCTACTTGTAACTTATTTACTTATTTATTTCTTGAATGGGAACTGTAGGATTATAAATGGATGCAAAAAAAATCCTTTAAAAACCATTTTGTGGGACCAGCAGTTAGCGTAATAGCTATGTCGCTGAACTCCCCTGTAGCCAACCGTGGTTCAAGTCCTGGACGGTGGCTTAAACTCACGCCGGGCGCGTGTGCGTGCGTGCCCAAGATCCCAAGAGGAGAATGGAGGAGAAGGGATTGTGGTGTGGCCATACCCCCTGGGTGTTGATTTCTCACTTTTTATCTCTCTGTCTCTCTCTATCTTTCTGGCAAGTGCACATGCCCTATAGCAAAAACCTCTCCAAAAGAAAAAAAAAAAAGAATCAAAAAAAAAAAGAATCATTTTGCTCTGAGCCTTTGATATGCTAATTTGATCACTTATTGCCATGACCATATAGAGTTTTCAAGTTTCCTGTATTTACTTGATCATAGACTAGTGTGGGCTAGTGAACATATCCAGGGAATAATGTATTGGGAAGATGACCTAGTTAATTATTTTGCATCTTGCCATGAGAGTCTTTGGACTGAGTAATAGAAAACATGATGCAGAGACCAGTCCATGGCATGGTGGTTAAGGCAACTGGATCCCACATGGCTAATTACAAAGTTCAAGTCCTGGACCCTGTAGCTTGAGAAACATACCAGATGCAGAAGCATCTGTACCCAAAATTCCAAAAGGAGGAAGAAATAGAGGATAAGGGATTTCAACATGATCATTCCCCATGTGGAGGTAAGGGGTGATGTCTCTCTCTCTCTCTCTCTCTCTCTCTTTCTCTCTCTCCAGTGAGTATACACATCCTCTGCAAAAGAAAAATATTCAGAATTGTTTAATCAATAAGGAGAATGTTCCCCTATAATAAGTTCTTCCTTAGGAATCTTCAAGCATGGTAATTGAGCCAATCAGAAACATCATCAAGCCCTGTGGACATTGTCTCTGTCGCATGTCTCTCCTCACAACAGCAACAGCACCAGAAATCACAACCAAAAAATAAAGCATGCTTTTCCCCCGTGTAGCTCTTTCTCCAAAGCCTGCCTCCACATCTCATTGGCTAAAATTGTACCACATTTCCATGCTTAATC
This sequence comes from Tupaia tana, assembly GCA_026018925.1. NCBI lineage: Eukaryota > Metazoa > Chordata > Mammalia > Scandentia > Tupaiidae > Tupaia > Tupaia tana. Next base: position 97,658,719 of record JAKSZU010000001.1, on the reverse strand, counting down.
CAACCACTGGCAAGTGGAAAAGGGCCACCATGATTGACTTAGATCACTCACCGTCGTGTGGTATTTTCTAAGACGAGGAAGGTATCACCCCAGCATGAATGAATCAAATTCCTATGACAGCATGGAGGAGGCAACTCAATAACTGATAGGTTAGTGTATCAGACACCATCAGCTGGCCCCTCAGCAGACATCTGTCCACTCCTTCCATACAGACAGAAGCATCGTTATTGGAGGGCAGCAATGTGTTTACCCCTATGGGCTTGGATCATGATTAGCTAAGCCATTCCTTGCCATCGCTTTCATTTTTTTCCAGATATTAGTTTTCCCAGACTGTCATATTATGGGTGTCATAGGACACAGCTCAGGAAAATGAAGTGTGAGTGAAAATCATCGGGGCTTTCTAATATATGTGTGTATGTGTGTTTGTGTTTACCAGTCTACCCACACACACAGAAAGGCAGGGAGAGTTAGTTTAAGCCACATTCTCTCTCATCTACCCCCACTTCTACTATCTGCCTCTGAATAGTGCCATGTTGCCAGAAGCTGCGACAATCACTTTGTGGCCTTAAAGTAACCAGAACAAGATTGTCAACATACTGAGAATGACTGGGCAGAAGATGGAAGGAGCCTGACTCTTCGATGCCATCACTGTGCCACAAAACCCACCACATATTTTCACCTTCTGAATACTCTTAACATACACTTAGTCACATCAGGCGGAATATCCACGGAACTCAGAAAGCAATTCTCGGGAATCCAAATCCTAGTGTGGAGACACTGTTATAGCTAAATAACCCTCTGCCTCATCTCATCAAGAAGCAAAGAAAAGAAATGTTGGTTTGGGGAATAGAATGTCAAAGACAGTCTGAAAAGCACCCATGAAGATAGGTTACCTAGAGCTTTGGCTTGCTGTGTAGTTTGGAGGTACATCAGGGAGGCACTCAGCGGTAACCCTGTATTTCTGTGGTGCTGGGAGAGGAAGCAAGTGTTCACTAGCAGAGATTTCCATGACAATCATTTCAACCAAGTTTTGTCCACACAAAATTATGAGGTGGAAAGGAATGGCCCACCCTGTATCACTGGCACTTCTATATCACCCATCTACCCAGCCCAGGGTAGTCCTAACAGCATACACTGTCTTGGGAACCACCCTTCATGCCTCTCCTCCAAAACTCCTACTTATTTGTGACACAGTTTCATAACGTGCAGGCAAAGCACTGAATTTGAATGTATGCTTAGAAAAGAGGAACAGAAACTATCAGTAATGAAATGAGATGAGTTGGCAGAACAAGAACACCCTTGGTGCTATACCACCAGCAAAGAGGAACTTAATGAATGCACGGATTCTGTCTGCTCACTTTCCCCAAGTTATTGCCATGCCTTCATTCTTACCACTTACACAAGAAAATGTCATACCTTCATCATACACCTTTAGCATCTCTGTCAGTCTATCCACACAAAGAGATGAAGATAGAAAATTAGCTTAAGTCACTTTCATCTTATTACTCCCACCCTTCCTTTCTGTTTCTGAATATTGCCATGTTGCCAGGAGCTGTGGCAGCCTCTTTGCGGCCTTAAGGTAACCAGGACAAGAGTTGTGGAATTTGGAAAGTGTGTGTGTGTGTGTGTGTGTGTGTGTGTAAATGTATGGCTTCAGAAAAATTAAAATGAAGGAGAAGAAAAGGAAAAACCAGGATTTGAAGATAAGTTAAAAAAAAAAAAAATAGAATTTTCTAACAGTAGTCTCTTTACAGGTTTCTTCATTCTACACTCTTCTTATTCAGGCAAAGAACAAAACAATCTGTTTTGTGCCAGCACTCACACACACAAATATATTTTTACTATGCCTTTCCACTATTCAACTACTCTGTATTCTACTATTCTTCTGAGTGTTTTTCTCTAAGGATTCATCTTTTAATGTCAGCAAAAAATTTGTCAGACTGAAGGGTGGGAGAATTTTATAACAAATTATTTTCATGGTAGCACATTAAGAACTTGCCACAAAAAAAAAGTGTATTCAAATATGTAAATATTCGTAGAAGTATAGATTTTCGTGCCTTCTGTTCTTAGATTAGTACCATCAGTGATATCGACTAGGCTGGTGATAGATGTATGGGTGTAAAAAGCCTTCAGAAGGCTTCGGAGGCACACCCCTGCCATCCATCACTGGGCTTTCCAACCAGGGACTATCAGGACTGACAAAAATTCTGCCAAAAATACCACGTGGAACCACCGAAAGTCTTCTGGGTCCAAATCAGTTTTCCCCACGTCATCAAGAAAATGTAGACAGAGGGAGCAAGGAGGGAAGGTCCCGAGGATGCTCTAAGACTTCAAGTACTTCCTCTGGCTCTGCCTTCCAGAGCTCTCTTCACAGCCTCCTGGTTCTTGCTAGTCTCCGTCTTTCCATGGTCTGGTCATTGATTTCCATCACTGATTTCCACAAGTGGAAATTTCAACTCGGATTGAATATCAAACTCTCATCTGGACATGTTTCCCGAGCTCCCATTCTGTGATCCTCAGGTAGTGAACCAGTCCTACCTACTCGCGTCCCTTTACTCCCCAGGTCCTGCAAGTCCAGGTTAAGCCCCTTGAATTTAGAGATCAAACATTAGCAGAATTAATTCTATCAGCTCTACTTTGAAAGGTGAGCCTAGGGAGAGAAATGGAAATGAGCATGGATTTGGCTTTGATATATGGTCAAAAAACCTAATTCAGAGAAATTCTGTGTCATCCCCGCTGATAGCATTGTAAGTTAGAAGACCTCTAAATACCTGGATTACACTACTGTGAGTGCTTATAATTTTATATTGTCTCGACATCCATTTTTGAATACGAGTTTAACTGTCTCATGCCAGAAGTAGGGTTTGGTAAGCCTTGACAGTTTCCAATACTGAAATCCACCCAAAAAGCTCATGCCAGTGGCCAGATATAAGAACTTAGAGACATCCCTCTTACCTAACTGGCTGGGCTCCCTACTTTCCAACTGTTTTCTTTAAATGAACCATTCAGATAATTGCCAGGGAATTCAAAGTTTCCCACACGCTATTCCCCAATATTTAGTGTTAGTGGTCATGCTATCACCTCCTCTCTCTCTCTCTATCTCTTCCCCTGCAGCCCCCAGATCTCCATATGTAGGTCCTCTAAGTATGCCATGTAGTCCTAAAAAAATCTGTAAGTGAAACATAAATAAAAATAGGGCCAGCCAATGGCATGGTGAGTAAGGCAGCTGGATCCCACATAACTGACTGCATGGTTCAAGTCCCAAACCCAGAGAGGAAAGCCATGAAAAACACATTGTGTGCCTGAAATCCAAATAAGAGAATGGAGGATAGGGAATTGCAGCATGGCCATCCCCCCTGGGGGGTGGGGGGGGAAATGATGTCTCAATTTCTCTCAATGCCTTTATATTTCAGGTGAGCACACACACCTATAGCAAAAAAAAAAAAAAAAAAAAAAAAAAAAAAATTAAAAAATTACAATTAAAACCTCTTGGGGCAAAAATGTCGCTGGACTCCCACAATTCGGAAAAAACGCCGGGCGCGTTACAATTAAAACCTCTTAAACTTCACTTTGTGGTTGTGTCATTGGAGCCTTGGCTGCAAACCTACCCCAGATGGTGAGACTTGAACAGGTCAATCCCCTGTTGGTGCTCTTCTGCCTGGTCTTCTGGGAGCTGCTGGACATGGTAGGAAGCAACTGAGCTGACAGAGAAACTCCAAGAGTTCTATTACTCAAAACAGTTCTATTATTCATGGTAGCTCAGTTTTCAAAGCCTGTGGTCAAAAGATTTGAACCACTAGATCCCTGAAGCCCCTTCCAGATCTAATATTTCATGGTCTGATAGAGTGAATGGATCAGAAAGGACAGGTATATAAACTTTCTAGTAAATGTTTCTTAAATAGCACAGGAGGACTGGGGAAGCCCAGGAAGAGGCACCAAGTAAGCAGCACCCAAGGTGGCTAACTTTTCCTCTGTTCTCCCAACTCTCTCCTAGAGAAAGCAACGGAGATGTGTTTCTAGGCTGGCTGACTAGCAACCGAGGAAAAATCAAAGGTATTTATTTACAGGATTCCTAAAACTCGGCCATTTCCCCATCAGTGAATGTTAAGTTACAATATAACTTCATTAAAGTTACATTTGTAGTAGTGTAATATGATTCTTTTAAATGTCCAGAGGCTTTGACTCAAAAAGAACATAGAACAGATTTATGTGTCATCTTGACTGGGCCAAGGGATGTGCAGAGAATTGGTAAAACATTATTTCTGAGTATGTCTGTGAGGATGTTTCCAGAAGAGACTAACATTTGAATCAGTAGACTGAGGAAAGGAAATTGCCCTTACCAATCTATTGAGGACCAAAAAATAGGACAAAAAGGTAAAGGAAGGGTAAATTTGCTCTGTTTGAGCTGGGACATCTATCTTCCGCTGTCCTTGGAGATTGGTACTCCTGGTTCTCAGGGATTCAGACTCGACCTAATTACACCATTGATATTCCTGATTCTCCAGCCTGCAGATGGCATATCACGGTACTTCTTGATCTCTATAATCGTGTGTGTTTGTGTGTGTGTGTGTGTGTGTGTGTGTGTGCGCACGGAGAGAGAGATAGAAGAAGAAAAAGTAGAGAAGAGAGAGTTTGAGATTATGAGAATTCTGTGTGTGTGTGTGCATGTGTGTGTGTGTGTGCGCGCACGTGTGTGTCTGTATTCAAGTATGTGTCTGTATCTCTTACCGTTTCTATTTCTCTAGAGAACCATGCTTAATACAAATCCATCTCCCATTATTATATTTTCAACAGAAATAGCTGAGACTGGTTGAATTTACAAGAATAGAGGTTAATTTGTACTCACAATTCTGGCAGTTGGGAAATCCAAAGGCATCATGAAATGATAAATGATAGAGCATTTTTTCTGTTCTTTTTTTTTTTTTTTTTTTTTTTTTTTTTTTTTTTTTTTTTAGAGGTTTTTGCTATAGGGCGCACGCACTTGCCAGAAAAACAGAGACAGAAAGCAAGAAATCACCACCCCCCCAGGGGGGATGGCGACACTGCAATCCCTTCTCCTCCATTCTCAGGATCTTAGGCACACATGCACACACGCCCGGCATGAGTTTAAGCCATCAGGTCTGGGACTTAAACCACAGTTGACTACATAGGAGTCCAGCGACATAGCTATTACGCCAACTGCTGGTCCGAAATGATAGAACTTTTAACAGAAAATGTGATCTATATCCATGTGGCTTTCTCTCTGCCATTTTGGTCTCATTTCTTCTGTTTATAATCCCACCAGACCCAATAATGAAAGCCCCTCTCTAATGACTTTATCACACCCAAAGACCCCATTCTGGGACATCAGGAGGGAATTAAGTTTTTGCTTAACTCCTTTGTAATACAATCTACGTCCCAACACATGAATTTTGGGGGGAGGTACAATCACTGCTTACTAAGACCAAATTCCAAAATATGAACCTTTGGAAGATGGGTTATTATCCAAACTATAATGAAAACATGTTACCAATTTGCATTCCATTTGGAATAAGTCAAATATTAAGTTTAACAAGGCTCAAACTCAAAGTATGCGCAATAAAATAAGTAACAAGCCCCTGGGTTATAATCAAGTATAGCACAGAAAATATATTTTGTCTCAATTTAATCATGTTCTGAATAAGAAAAAAAAAGTGTAATAGATACACCAATGTACAGATTTACCCTGCTAAAGGAAAGAGGATGTCCAGAAAGGAAAATTTGCCCTCGACAAGTCCAGCCCTCCACTCCCTTGGCTTATGCATTCGATTTCTACTACTCCTCAACCAGTTCTTATGTCTCAGAAATCTCATTCTTAACTGTCAGCTAGTATCTCTGTAGTTAATTATTTTTATCTGATAGTGGTTTAAGGTGTTTCTTTTCCAGATATATTTGCTTATCTAAGTGAAAGTTTCTAACCGTCAGGCTAAGGTTTACATAACAAATTATGGTACGGGGGTTAGGGAGTGGGGAGCAGGTGTAAAATAGAAAAGTGCTTGATGGAAAATTCTCAATTAGCCAGATCCCTTTGCCAAAGCCTAAGGAAGAGAAAGCTGTAAACAGACATCAAGGTATTTAAAACCAGAAATTGTCACCTGCTGGAATTATAGATTTCTTTTAGTTGCCAGTGACAAAAACATAATTCAAATCAACATGAGCGAAGATGAGACTTCTGGTTCATGTGATTCAAGATTATTTGCTGGCTCATGATATTCAAGGGGAAAAAAACAATAAGACATGGAAAGAATAGGGATGCTACTGAACCTCTAAAATGACTGATTTGGGGACTCTAATGCACACAAATACACTCTGTTCTTTGTTCCTGCCTCTCAGTTCATTAATCTTTTCCTCTCTCTCTGAAGATTGGCATTCTTCAAATAAAAGGATGCATGACCCTTGACAGTTGCTGAGCTAAGTGTGTTAAATATCTTACAGAGTTGAGCCTAGAAGAGGTTGCCCTCAGTCTCTCTACGGTCCAAGGAAAGGGCTCATTAGCCAAGCCTGAATCAGCCCTTGGACAAATCCACTGGGGCCAGAGGAAGAGCTGCCAGGACTGGCAGGTCTGTCAGGGCCCGCGAATGGAGACATGAAAGAGTACTCAAGTGTTCATCCTATATTAACTGTAAGGAGAAGAGAATGTAGAGGGACTTCCTACCTAAAGGATCCTGGCAGACAATCCCAAGTGCCAGGTGTCCTCAACATCTGGGCACAGACCAGGGTTGCTTAAGACTCAGTGTCTCACATGGGCAGAAAATATTTATTCCTTCAATATAAGACACTATTTGGCTTTTGTTCACTGGAGACACTAAAGAACATAGTCTTCTGAGGTAGAGCTGTTTACAGTACAGAGGTGGCAGCAAGCAATATTGAGGACAGACTCAAACAGGGGGAAGGCTTTGGTAGACGCTGCACATTATATTAATATCTACTGGTCCACATCTACTGGATATTCCATGAGAACTTCCAGAAATAATTGGGAGTGGGAGGAATAGGAGCACTGTTGGAGACTGTAGCCAGCAAATAAGAAGTATTCTTAGTGTAGGACATAAGCAAGTAAGAATTATTGTTAGCATAGGACATAAGGGCATGAGCTAAAGCGGGAGCTACATACCCTGGGTAAAAATTCTTGGGACCTTGGAAAAGTGACTCGTGCCTCTGTGTCTCAGTTTCCTCATCAGTAAAATGGGAATAAAAGCAGTACTAGCATGCTTAAATGCAGGTTTTATTTTTTTGAGGACTAAATGAGTTAATACATATAAAAGCACTTTTTTAAAATTTTATTTCCCAAAAAGATGTAGATGGAGAGTTTCTGGAAAACAGAAGATCTCAAGATCCAAAGGAATGAATATCTAGTGGTGAAATGATAGATACTAATAAGATATCTCAAGGCAGAAACCTATGCCTGATATTCTTCAATCTACCCACCATATAGACATCTGTCATCCGTGGTTTTGGATTCACTGCACCAGGCAATATAAAGCTATTTCCAACTCTTATTTTCCTCCTATCACATCTCTAAGGCTCCAGTCTCAAGTAGCTTTTTAGAGGCTTATGAATTTTTTGACCCAGGTCTTCAATCAGACCCTTAGTTTGTACTCCACTCTCACTGATTCTAGTCTCTAAAACCTGTGACCTTAGAGTCTCTAAGGACTACTGGGGAGGAGTGGGGGAAGAGACGGGTGATAGATCCTAAGAGGACTGAGGAATATTTCGCAATGGCCCATTGAAGGAGATAGGGAGTAAATGGGAAGAGTATACATTTGTGCAGCCTGGTGTAATGATCCAGTCTTTCTCAGAGACAGATGATAACACCCAGCTGCCCTCCAGGACAAGGTCAAAGCAAACAAATTCATCCTCAGCCACCTACCATGACTCTGAAATAACAGGAGGCAGAAGACAGGAGGGTTAATGCAGGGCACCTAAAATCAGAGTGGCCACATACAAGTAGCTGCACTACCTCTGCCTGAAGAGAAATGTCGAGTAGGACATAAATGGAAAAGTAGACTCTTAAGTCATTGACTGAAGATAACCATTGGTGGTAAATGCAGTAAGGGTTTTTTTTTTTCTTTTTTCTTTTTTCTTTTTTCTTTCTTTTCTGCTTTTTTTTTTTCCCTCTTTGAAGGAAGTTGCTAAACTTGTTACTGGAAAGAGTCTGATTCCTTAGATTGTTCCATATGCCCAAATCTGACAGTTACACTGGCACACTTTGATTCCCCATTTCAAAAACGTGTGTGGAGACGCAACTGAGCGACTTCCATGTCACATCCTGTTCTCTCAACCCAGCTTTGACATTTGCGGAGGACTCTTCCAAGGGAATAAACTGAGCACAGATAGAACTCAGGCTTTTCCCTTTAAGCAATCTTTTGCTTTAACATATTCTTCATCAAAGATGCACTAGAAAACACTGTCTAGTGCATAGAGAAGGTGTAATTTTTCAGTTTCTCACTAAGACGCAGGTTGGCAAATAGGTTAATTTTAACTTCACAGATTGCAAGGTGTGTGAATAGAACAGCTATATCAAGAACAAAATAGAGCTGAGAAGCAAGAGCTGCTCTGAACCACCAGGCTGTTTCATCCCTAAGGTCATAGAGGGCATTCGGGGCAGCCACGTTCACTACTGAAGCAGCAGTGGGTGGAGAATATATGCCCCTTTACTTCTTATCAGAATGAGAAAAACACATGGAACGTGAAAGAAAGAAGGGGCGTGCAAATTTCTCACAGACAATAATCACGACTAACATTTATTGAGTGCTTACTACATACCAGGCAATCAGTTAAAAATATGACATGCAAGATCTCATTTAATCCTTACAACTCCATGAGAAGGGAAGAATTTCTGTCTCCTTTTCTAGGTAAGAAAGCTAGGGTCCAGAGAAATTAAATAATTCCTTGAAATTACACAGCCCGGAGGTGGTGGAGATAAGATTTGCACTAAAGTCTATCTTTTTCAAAACTAATACCACATTTCTCTGTCCTATCTTTTTATTTATCTTGACGCACAGCCACATATAATTACCCATGTAAGAAGTAGTTGGACTACAAATCAACATCATAAATCAGAACCTCTACCCTTGGGACTAGTCACTTAAGACTCATTTTATGCCATAAACCCAGATACAGGAAAAAATCATTTACCATCAACCCTCAGGTGGCTTCTGGCTTCTTACACAGTTAATGTTATCCAACCTTTCATCCCTTTCTTCCCTGCGCCCATTTGTCTGATCCTTCTTCAGAAGTCTAAGCAAGCAGGGACTGAGGGCAAGAGACAAAGGAGAAACAAAACAATTGATTTGACCCACACTGGTAGCAAACTCATGGAGGAAGTAATGAAAACCAATGGGTAGAGTGAGATTTAGGGATTATCTGCATGTTTCACTTATCAAAAGTATTTACTGTTCTTCATAAACCCACATAATCAAGTTGGCTCCAAAGCAGTTCTGTTTGCTTTGCCCTTTTACCCATTTAATTAGCTTAGACAAAGACCTCACTGCTGATTCCAGATAAACAAAGTCATTCTATATGAAACATAACTGGTTCTACAAGTCATACAGCAGCAAGGTCCCACCCTTAGATTACATACAACTTAAAGCTAGTAATGAACAAGATCTCTTACTCCTACTGCCAACCAGGGTGTGTTCATTCACTTTCCAATACCAGAGAAGTCCAGGGGAGGGTATCACACTCACCTTAGCAGGAGTGACTCTTGAAGTGCTCAGCTAACAAGTGACTTAGATTCGTGGTTGTGTCACTCTCAGATATGGACCCTAGTCCCAATATTGGAACACACACACACACTCACTCACACTCATGAGCACACACTCAAAGAAAGGTTTTCAATGATAATATATTAAATTAAGTAAATCTTCATTAAAAGTTTTGTTTAAAAACCAGGTAATAGGCATGGGATGTTAAATAACTGCCTTTAAGAATGAAGAAAGAATGTAATTCTTATTTCATTTGGGACAGAGCAGACAGAGCTGGGGCAGCATGGACTGCTAAGTTTTTGTAACCTTGTATGTTAAATAAGTATCTCTTCTTGGATGAAGTACGGTTATCTGAATGCCTTGGAAAAGAGTTTTCTTTTCAATCTTTTGACAGAATTCATCATTTGAATGAAATATGTCCATTCCTACAGGCCATGACATCCATTGAATGGACACTGTGGCAGAAACTATTGTCTAAAACTGAGGTTCTCCACTTATTCCTGGGAACACAGGTAGACTGTATTCCCCACTTTCTTCTGCAATTAGATGTGGCCAAGTGCCGGTGGAATGTAAGCAAAGTGACAGGCATACTTCAGGTCTGCCCATTGCATCTTGCACATGTGTTCTCTACGCCTGAATCCTCTTTCAGCCGTGTAAGTCTGGAAGCCACATGTTGAGGATGACACAGTCTTCATGGGCCTGGACCACAAAATGACTTCATGAAAGAAGCCACCCTACTAACCTATTCACTACCCAGTATCATATAAGCAAGAAATAAACTTCTGTTGTGTTTTAGCCATAACATATTTTGAGTTTTATTCTTTTTTTTTTTTTTTTTTTTGGAGAGGTTTGCGCTACAGGGCGCATGTGCTCTCCAGAAAGACAGAGAGAGACAGAGAGACAGAAAGCAAGAAATCACCCCCCCAAGGGGGATGGCCATGCCGCAATCCTTCTCCTCCATTCTCCTCTCAGGATCTTGGGCACGCATGCACACGCGCCCAGCGTGAGTTTAAGCCACCAGGTCCAGGACTTGAATCATGGTCGACTACATGGGAGTCCAGCGACATAGCCATTACACTAACTGCTGGTCCCGAGTTTTATTCTTAAGGTATTTACCTATCCTAACTAATACAAGTACATTTTTCAGCCGAAAATCAGCTCCCAATTTATTAAAATAATTTCAGTTTTGACTAACTTCCTGGGTATTATTCAGGAAAAGCATTATCCTTCAATAAATTCCTCTTTTTATTTATCTAGATGCACAGCCACATATAGTTGCCCATGTCAGAAGTAGCAGGACTAAGGGCCAGCAGTTAGTGTAATGGCTATGTTGCTGGACTCCCATGTAGTGAACCGCAATTCGAGTCCTGGGCCCAGTGCCTTAAATTCATGCCGGGTGTGAGTTCATGCATGCCCAAGATCTCGAGAAGAGAACGGAGGAGAAGGGATTGCGGTGTGGCCATCCCCCCTGGGGGGTGATTTCTCAATTTCTATCGCTCTGTCTCTCTCTGTCTTTCTGGCAAGTACACACGCCCTATAGCAAAAACCTCTCCAAAAAAAAAAAAAAAGAAGTAGCAGGATTATAAATCAACATCATAAATCAGAACCTCTACCCTTGGGACTAGTCACTTAAGACTCATTTTGAAACAACTGCTGGTTTTCACTGTTTAGGAAGCCTTGACACAGGTAAAGTGTCATTCCTAGTTTACAAGCTAACAGATACTAAGATCCCTTTGTTTTAGTCTCTCCACACAGAGTATCTTTTTGAGGACTCCAGAAACCACACAAGTGAATTTCTGATATCCCATTTGGCAAGTATTTAAGACTATTGAACTTTATATACACAAATTGTGCTTCGATTCCTATCTCAGTTGCAGACATTAAAAAAAAAAGATTCTATATTTTGAACAATGTAAGGACCAACCAGAAAACAAATGTGCACAAAATCTATGCAAGTAAATGCTGTTTTTGTCAATATTTCATGCTATTACTCTGAAGTATTTTTTAAAAGAGTGGTTTCAAAATGTTTGAGAATGACTTTTTAAAATCTGTATAAATAACTTGTATAACTTATCTGTAGAAACAGACAAATTATTTTTTTCACATATGAGGATATCGACCCTCCATTTTCTTCCCCATTACTGGAGAGCTAGCATATTAAGGAAGTTTCTGACTTCACGGATTGCTAGAACAGGAGATCAGAATACAAGCCAGAACAAAGGCCAATCCTAGAAAATGGGAAGGAAGATTATGAGGAAAATAGAAGAGAAAATGTAAGGGTAAAGAAGAGCTGAGCTTAGAAAAAGGGGAAATAATGCACTACACTCGGAAAGCCAGGGAACACGGGGTTGAGAGCGAGGGACCTGGAGAATTTCAAGTAGTTAGCTACGCAGTGACTGAAGCCGAGGGTGAGTTCATGTACAATCCCTCCCAGACACTATTTAGATCTGCAAAGTAACATAATCAATGTATTCAGAGTTTGGTGGTCTACAAATTATAACATTCAGGGTACGGTTATCTTTAACTCAATTCACAATGGCACTACCAAATCAGGGTCTCAGCCTCCCTGCCAATCCCTGAGAAATGCTCCCCCCATATTATTTGTAGAGGCTTCCATTGAGTGAGTTCTCTGTGCTTAAAAACAACTGTCCAGAGCCAGCAGGTGGCATTAAAATTAAAACACTGGATCCCACAAGGTCAACCACATGGTTTGAGTCCTAGGCCCACCAGCTTAAAAATTAGGCCAAGCACATGTGCGTGCATGCCAAAAAATCCTCAGATGAAAAGGAAGGAGAAGGGATTGTGGTGTGACCTTCCCCCCTAGGGAATGATTTCTCCCTCTCCCTCTTGCTTTTTCTTTCTCTCTGGGGAATGATTCCCCCTGGGGAATGATTTTTCCCTTTCCCTCTTGCTTTCTCTTTCTCTCTGTCTCTGTCTGGCAAGTGCACATACTTTATAGGAAAAACAAAAACTAAAACAAACAAACAGTAATTATGACTTGGTGTCTTCCATGGTTGGTGCACATTCCCATACTGGAGAAGCCTCCTGGTTGTCTCTGTTAGCACACCGTTGAGCTTATGATATTCATCACCAACTAGCTTACAATTGGGAGGCTAGATACAATGTTTACAGTAAAATGAGAGAGCTGAATGCATGACCTGGGTCTGGACACTCACTTGTCCTCTCATCCAAATTCTGTTCATGCTAAATGCTGACCAAATTAAGTAACGCTTTGGTGATATGTTCTCTCCACACTTCAGTTCATCTGTCTCCTCTAATCCTGATTTCTTTATAAATATGTCTTGAAGGCAAAAGTAATATGATCTCAAAATGGATTCCTGTTCTGGGTTTTGAGGTCTGCCAATAATTTGTACCATCTAAGGGCATCAGAAGCAGCTATTTTGACCAAAACCAGATGGCTGCAGCTTCCCAAATTATCTGTATCTTCAGTGTAACATTTTTTTTCATTTGTTTCATAGAACTTTTTGTGAGTCTGTTGGTATCTTTTATCTCAGCAACAAAAATTCCAAGGAACATCTTTCAACCTCCCCCTCAGCTTTTTCTTAATAGTTGAAATTGTGAGGTTAAAATAGGAATTGAAGAATCTGTTCAACTTTATAATGTCGCAAAGAAACATTAATAACTTCCTGGTAGGCCATGCTAATTATGCAGATAAATTAGTCTGGGTCTGAAATCCCCATATCTCAATACATACTACCTTCCCCAAACTCCTCACGTCCCCCTCCAAAAAAAAATTTAAAAATGTAAGTAGTATGTATATATATGTATGTATATACATATATATATATATATATATATAAACACACACACACAGAGAAATATATATATATTTATATAGTGTGTGTGTATATATACATATTTATATATATATATATATATATATATATATAGAGAGAGAGAGAGAGAGAGACAGGGAGAGTCTTGTATATTATTTAGGTTTTATGTATGGCTAGAAATAGAGATAGATATAGACGATATTAAAATCATTAGGGAAATACAATTATACTAAAGTCTGACTTTCAACCAAAATTGAGAATAAGAGGGGAAGAAGACCTTCAACTCTCCAGAGTTATCACAATTAATAATTGGGACTATTAATAAGAATTGGTTTGATTAGGAGACAATTTAGAAGGAAGCAATGAAAAGGCCATAATTATAATCATTGAACTGAAACTCACTCTCTCTTTTTCACTGTTTAGAGACATGCTCCTTTTTTATGATAGAATGCTCATGTGCATGAGAGAGAGAAGAACCCTCAACAGAGCCTCCTCACTCCCCGTCCCTTTTACCCAGCCCTCCAGCTTCTTGGACCTTGGGCACCCCTGTGCGTACCTGGTGTGTTTTCAGGCTGACCCCTATATCTAGACCTGTGATCACCACATGTCTTCCTGTCTTGCAGGGCACATACATCATCACAGCACCACAGTAACTGGGCCAGACATGTTCCTTTTTAGAACAACAACAAGCCTGATCTTTGTCTCTTCCTGAAAAAGGGCAGGGATAGAAGATGGTATAGTGACTGAGAAGATCACACAAAATCAGCAGAACTATCTTTTGCGCCCACGCCAGTCCTTTGACTGGATCTTTGGCCTACACAAAGTAGTAATACAGTGATGAATAATGCCTCTTCCAATGCAGGCTGCCCTGGAAAAGGATTCAACTGGCAATTAAGAAGGAAGTAACTAGACAGAAAAGGGAGATGACTGGCTTGAGGTGCTGTGAAGGGTTAAAGGTGGAGGATGTTGTTGCTGAAGGAAAGAGGACTTGAGTATTAGTCTGCAGTTTTCTGCACCTGATTTTATTTCTTATATAGTCCTTAAGTACAAGAAAAAGATGACCCAATTTAGGTTCGGAAACTGATTTGAGGAATGACTCAAGGACATTGTCTGAACCTTGTGGGCCTTTATTTGTTCCAACCATAAATCAGAAAGAACATTTTCATCCCAGCCTTGGTGCCTTGTGCTGGTTAGACAATAGTGCCCTGTAGGTTGAGGTCACATGGCAGACCCCAGTGTGATTCTGGGCCAACCTAAAGCTAAGCATGATGGTATACACTGTTGTCCCAACTACAAGGGACACTGAGGCAGGAGGACCATGACATAGTGAGATTTTGTCTTTAAAACAAACAAACAAAAAAAGTGTTTTATTATATTTCTAGGGCAACTCTCAGGGCTTGAGAGTTGGTCATTAAACATTTCCTTTTTTTCTTAGAGTTTTTTGCTATAGGGTGTGTGCGCTCACCAAAGACACAGAAAGCAAGAAATTGTCCCCCAGGGGGATTGCCGTGCTACAATCCCATCTTCTCCATTCTCCTCTCAAGATTTGGGGCACACATGCACATGCACTCGGTATGAGTTTTAAGCCCCCAAGTCCGGGACTCAAACTACAGTCAACTACATGGAAGTTCAGCAACGTAAACATTATGCCATCTGCTAGTCCCAGCATTTCAAATTTGTATTGTCAAGATAGTCTGCTGGATTATGCTGAGGTTAAAACAACAGAAACTAAACTGAAGTCTCTGTGAGTTAGCATGACATAAGTTGATTGTCTCACACAAAGTACATGGCAGATCAGGCAAGTCTCTAGGTCTCTGTCCTCCCAGCTTCAAGGCAGTAATCCCTGCCATGGAGATCCTGGGACTCCACCATCTCAACATAAGCTTCATGACGGCAGTGGCAAGAGAACTTGACCTGGGGAGGCTGGCACTGTCACTCACAGCCTTAGCCAGACCTTGTCATAGGATCGCTCCTAAGTGTAAGATAGCAAGTTGGGCAGAGAAATTACAATTTTCACATTTACCTGGAGATGAGAACTGAAAGTCTCTTCCACATAATTGTCAGAAAGTGCAGGGAGTGTATTGAAAGTAGTATGAAGTATAAAATAAAAAAGAAAGAACAACATAAATAGTTCAGCTCATAAGTACCTAAGAAAAAGAATCCTTGTGCCCCAAACTGAATACACACTAAGGAACCAAAGACAATTCTAGGTAATTGTTCCTTCTCTCGAGGAGCTTGCTTTCTTGTTAAGGAGACGAGATATGTCTCAAAGAATCAAGGTGGCTTGGAACCCGTGAAAAGAGCATTCTATCAGGAACCAGAGTTGTTACACCTAGTACCAGCTCTCACTTACTAGTTGAATCAACATCGGCAAGTACCTTAGCCATTCTCAGGTTTCCCATCTGAAAATCATGTGTAAGAGCATCTACTGTATCCACCTTCCACAGCTGTGGCGAGGGTTGAAAAAGTGAGACCCTTGTCTGAGCACTATGAATGATAAAGTGTTCTTAACACCGAAGTTGTAACTGGGGAACAATACGAAATATAACAATAGTATTTCATCTATTTATTGAGCACCTACTCTTTTATAAACACTCTGCTTTACACAGAATTTCTCTTTTTGGAGTTTAGCTGTGGACTTAAACAGGAAAAGGAAGAGAAATCCAATTCCTTGTGCGGGGAGCAGTTTGAAACTGATGGAGGAGCTGGATGTGTAAGAGTTAATGACAAAAAGAAGGTGGGCCTGAGTAGCACAAATGGTTTCTGAGAAAGAATGTGGAAGAAACCTGAGTAGGAGTTGTAGGGAGGCACCCACTGCTGGAGAGATTTTGAAGGCGAGCTGAGGACCTGGTGATAATAGGAGCCATAACAGGGTCTTGATTTGGCAAGTGCCAGAACAAAATTGCTGTTTAACAAGATTTGGGCACAACGTTCAAGATGGTTTAGAGGAGAGAGAGAGAGATTGGGAGCAAGGACCACGTACAGATACATTTTCAATGACGCGAGGGAATGGAGAGGAAGAAAACTTGACTGTGAAGACAAGAATCAGCACATTGTGCCACGGATTAGATAAGGAGGATAATGGAGACAAAGACGTCCCAAATTCAAAACTGCTTTGCACCATTTATCATATAAAGAATACCACCTTAAATGTTTTTATAGAGAAAAGTTCTGTGGTTATTTTAGAGTAGAATGAAAGCTAATGACAACTGTTCATTTTAATCCATTTGAAGTGACCACATGAGTTCTCATCAGAAAAGCAGGATCTAAATAAGGTTTAAGAAGTATGCATCGGGACCAGCAGTTAGCGTAATGGCTATGTCGCTGGACTCCCACATAGTCGACCACGGTTCAAGTCCCGGACCCGGTGGCTTAAACTCACGCCGGGCGCATGTGCATGCGTGCCCAAGATCCCGAGAGGAAAATGGAGGAGAAGGGATTGCAGCGTGGCCATCCCCTCTGGGGGGTGATTTCTCACTTTCTATCTCTCTGTCTGTCTGGCGAGCGCATGCTCCCTATAGCAAAAAAAAAAAAAAAAAAAAAAAAAAAAAAAAAACTCTCCAAAAAAAAAAAAAAAAAGAAGAAGAAGAAGTATGCATCATACTCCACCTCCCTTGATCATCTCTCCCTTATCTCAGAGCGAATCCAGTGTGGAGCATAACGCTCAAGTTAACATAACACTGGGTAGTCTGGCCATAGCACACCTTTCCAAACCTCAAACTCAACAACACACTCTCATATACCTCCATGCTTCCCACACCAAACTGCTTCAGCTTCCACCAGCAAGCATGCCAGACGCTTTCCCACTTCTGCACCTTTTCTTCTTTAATTCTCTCTGCATGGGAGGCTCCTTTTTTCCTTTTCTGTATATGACCTTACCATGCCTTATTCTCTGCTGTGATGTAACTTTGTGCTTCTACGATGAAATCTGGTCCTTTCACTTTCAAATTATGACTAACTTAACACAAGCTCTGACTCTAGGTGATCAACTTATCCAAATTTGTCAGGCACCATCCTCACTGAAAACTGAAAGAAGCATGTGCAGACACACTGGGATGGTTGGTCACCCTATACCTCCCTTGTTGTATCACAAGTTAAACGTCAGAGAGTGCATCCTAGTTTTCTTAAAACCAATATACTCCCAAGAAAAATAACCTGTACTCTCATGCTGTATGTGAGAGATATTTCTCCAAAGTTTTATTTATATTATCTCAATTATCACAGCCACCTGAGGAGAAAAGTGTTATTGTTATTCCACTTTACAGACAAGGAAACAGAAGTTCAGAGAAGGTATATAGCATGTTTGGGAAATGGCAGAGCTTAGATTAGAATCTAGGTGGTCTGATTTCTGAGCTCATTCAGTGGAGTCCCAGACAGCAAAAGAATTGGAATGAGAGACTGGCCAATGTTTCTCTATGTTGTCCTCAAACCCAACCCTACTTTTCTTAATGAAAGACCACGTATTCTACTTTCAGGTGTGACAACAACTATTTAATAAGTGCTCAGTAAATGTTCATTGAATTGAGGCTAATTGATTAATAGGTAATGTATGTAAAGAATAAGAGAAATGGACTAATTTCAACATTACAAAGAAGGAAAAAGGATGGCAATGTTGCTACTAGTTAGAGCTCAATATAAAAATTACATCTAGTCTGTTCTCTGAGATCTCACCTCCTTTCAATCAGATGGAAACCAGGCCCTTTTTTCAACATTTTCTCAGCACATTTCCAAGTATTACTTCTCATTATAGTTATATTATTCCATTTGCATTTTAAGTATACAGTATAAAGGCTGGAAAACAATGAAACATGCAAATAAGGAAGCTGAAAGTGTTCTTTGAAAAGTTAAGTGATGAAAAGTAATGGCATTCAAATTCTTTAAATGCAATACATTATCTTTTAAATCGACTTTTCTATCCCTTTTCTACCTTCCTCCTGCTTTTGTTATACTCTGCCTTCAAATAAAAAATTCCTCAATAGTATTTTTATAAAGAAAAGTAACTTTGAGAGTTTGAATTATTTGTTTTTACTTTCACGAATATAATTCCTTTTTTAGAAAAAAAAATAGTTTAACCTGGGTAGATAATTCTATGACAATTATCTATCATTGTTATTTGAGATACTGTAAATAATTAAAAGAGATACATATAATACTAAATATTAAGTTTTGGTATATAATGGGAATCAAATATGTTCTCTCTTTCCAAGCCAGGGTGAGTGACCTGAATTCCACTAAATAATGTTTTCATCCAAGTGGATCATCACATGACCATTCAGGGTGTATTATGAGGACCTATGTTTCATAATTTTTGTTTACATAAAGTAAGCTTTCAAATTGTTATCTTTAATAATCTGCAGGCTCTTTGAAGAAAAGGAACTATTTTTATTTTATGTACCTCCTTTTTAAGGGGGACTAAAATAGCACTTCACAGGGATCTGTTCAGAATAACTATATCTTCGTGATGGCAATAGAGACAATAGCCACAGAAACATTCTTCAGGGATGCTGGAATGGTCAGTAGAGCATGAAGTTATCTATTTTTAAGTAAATTCAAAAGATCTCTCCTTTCACAGAACATCTCAAGTGAACCATGCCCTGATCTTCTAACTTTAAGCCCTAGGCTTCCTCCCTTTGCTTTCACTCCTCAGCCTTGGCTGACTCCTTCTAGATTCTGGTTCTGTCTCTGCAGCCCCTCAACTGGTCATCATAGATAACGTCAGTCCCACACATGTCCTTTGTGCAAGAAAATGATTTACCTCAGTTAGGCAATGTGTAAATATAGCACAGATCTTGGGTAAACCATGAAAAAAGTGAAGCTTTTCTTTAGCTCTGTGTTTTGAATCTTCTTGTCTCCTCATTCTGCTATTTTTCCTGCCCCACACTTTCTGTCTAGTGCCCTGGAGTGTTGCCTCTGCTTCTCCCTTCACAAGATACTCATTCAGGTTTTCACCAACTTTCCCTCCCAAGATTATTAATGTTTTAATGCAAATGGAGTCTCTTCTCCCCCCACCATGGGAACAGCTTTATTACATTTAATTATTAATACATACTTCTTTTATAAACTAAGGGAAATCACAAAGAAAATAAAAACTAAGCATCTGTCTAGCCCCCCCCCCCCAGATGGAATATATCTCCTAGGTTATGTTCTATGCTTACATGCATGTACAAGTAAATTACACACACACACACACACATACACACATATATACTATATTATAACCTGGCTTTTCTACTATATTATTGAGTTAATAAGGGCACTCACAACTCTTCTTTAAATTGCTTAATAGAAGCTAACAGATTCAGAATCTAACATTTGGTCTTTTCCTCAGAGAAAAAGATCTGCCATTCTGCCTCCATCTTTCTCTCTCTCTCTCTCTTTCCCATCACAAACAACAGCATTTGGTGAGAATAGTATAAAAAAAAAAAAAGCTAGTCATTAAATAAATCATAATTCACTTTACACATAAAATTCAGAGCAATTTACTACTGTGGCAGGACTATTTTTTTTCTTTTACTTTATTTTATACATTTAATCACAATATATTACTTATCTTGTAAAGTGAATTTACCCAACATGAATACACCTCACACCAGCTCACTTGAGGATACTATACATGTTATCATCAACAGACAATCCATTTATGTGTCCCATAAATATCTTGCCTCTCTACTTCTCTTATTAATTTCTTTCCTCACACTCTCCCTACCTTCTCCCAACCTCTTTCCACACTGTCTCCAGTATCCATAACCATTTTCCATGCTTCTATATTATTTAACCTTCCAGTTTCCACCGTAGAGTGCGGACAGTCAGTATGTATTACGTGGAGACATACAGTATTTCTCTTTCATAGCTTGACTTGCTTCACTCAAAGTAAATCTTCCATATTCATTCACTTTCTATCAAATACCAGGATCTTGTTTTTTATGGCTTAGGAGTATTACCTAGAGTATATGTGCCACATTTTTTCAGTCCATTCATCTGTCTGTGGACATTTGGATTGGTTCCATAGCTTAGCAATTGTGAATAATGCCACAATAAACATAAATGTGCAAGCACTTTTCCAACTGAGCATTGTCCTATCCTTTGGGTAAATAGCTAGGAGTGGAACTGTTGGATCATATGGTAATTCTATTTATAGGTTTTTGAGGAACCTCCATATTGTTCTCCACAGTGGCTGGACCAATTTACATTCCCGCCAACAGTGAAGGATAGTTCCCCTTTCACCCACAGACCTGCCAGCACTTAATATTTTTTGCTTTTTTAAATCTTCACCATCCTGACTGTGATTAGGTGGAACCTCATTGTGGTTTTTGTTTTGTTCTATTTTGTGAGATTTTTGCTATGGAGCACGTGTGCTTGCCAGAGAGTCTCATTGTGGTTTTGATCTTCATCCTCCTTATGATGATGAATGTTGAGCATGTTTTCATATGCTTTTTGGCTGTTTATATGTCTTCCTTAGAGAGTTGTTCAGCTCATTCTCCCATCTTTTAATTGAGGTAATCATTTGGAGGGGGATAAGCCACTTGAGTTCCTTTGTATTCTGGTTATCAGTCCCTTATCTGAGGCATAGTTTACAAAAATATTCTCCCTTTCTGAGAGTTATCGATTCACACTAATTACTGTGTCTTTTGCTGTGCAGAAACTTCTTAATCTGATGTAATCACATTTTTCTATTTTTGGGATTCTTGCCTGTGCTTTGGGGGTCTTATGTAAGAAGTCTTTGCCTAGGAACCAGCAGTTAGCGTAATGGCTATGTCGCTGGACTCCCACATAGTCCACCGCGGTTCGCGTCCTGGACCTGGTGGCTTAAAACTCACGCCGGGTGCGTGTGTGTGCATGCCCAAGATCCCGAGAGGATAATGGAGGAGAAGGTATTGCGGCTTGACCATCCCCCCTGGGGGGTGATTTCTCGCTTTCTGTCTCTATGTCTCTCTCTGTCTGTCTGGCGAGCACACAAGTCCTATAGCGAAAAAACCTCTCAAAAAAAAAAAAAGTCTTTGCCTACCCCAATGTATCCCAGAGTTTCACCAGTTTCCATTTTACCTCTTTCTGCTCCCCAGTGCTCAGAGCACAGCCTTTATGGGCTCACTGAGCGGGTTTTGCAAGCTGAATGTGCATGTGTTTCAAGCCTATGTAACTGTTTTCTTTTACTTCTTTATTTATTTTATCCCCTTCATTTTCTCTGTTCTTGTTTTCAGATGAGGGTGGATCTCCTCAAATGGTCCTCTTTCTCACACACACACATATAAAATTTATATTTATATATTTACATTCATATTTATATTTTTTATTATTATTGTTGCTTTACTTTCTGGAAACGTTACATTTCATTTACCAGCTCTTGCACTAAACTCTCTTTATGTAGACTTTAATAATTTTTTTTTTTTTTTTTTTTTTGGAGAGGTTTTTCGCTATAGGGCGCGTGCGCTCGCCAGACAGACAGAGAGAGACAGAGAGATAGAAAGCGAGAAATCACCCCCCAGGGGGGATGGTCACGCCACAATCCCTTCTCCTCCATTCTCCTCTCGGGATCTTGGGCACGCACGCACACGCGCCCGGCGTGAGTTGTAAGCCACCGGGTCCGAGACGCGAACCGCGGTCGACTACGTGGGAGTCCAGCGACATAGCCATTACGCTAACTGCTGGTTCCCAACTTTAATAATTATTGATGAATTCTCAAAATATTTTTCTGGGAATAATTTACTCTAGGTTTTTAGTGATAAAAACCAATTCACACTAGCTTGAGGGGTGGGGGTGGGGGTGGGATGCACATACCATGCACAATTTCTTATTTCAATTATGAAGCCAAAAGAGCTCTAAAAAACAAATGTTTTCCTTAAGTCGAGGCTGACTCTTTAGGTGATAAAACTGACCTGAACTGATTATCGATACATTTGTCTTTACTTGTGCACTTAGTGTAAATAGTCATAGGTTTTCCTGCAGAAAGAGTGAAGAGTTTGATTATAAGGTGCCATCCCAGAACTTTCTGGGGTAGTATATAGTATATAAAATACAAATTGCTCCCAAACACTTCTGTTTGAAAGAGGTTTCTCAAAATAAGACAGTCTACTCAAAAGGTAAACTGAAGAAAAAAAGTTCCATTTTAAAAGTTATATTTTAATAATAGCCTTGTTTTTCGAGGTTTTTGTTGGTAGGTTTTAGTTTTCTGTGACTTATACTTACTAAGTTTAAAAAAAAAAAAAGGAGTCTGAAGACTGAGTTTTAACCAGAGGAGCTCATTTATACACAAATGGGAAAAATATTGATAATCCGTTCATTTATTTGTTTTATCATTTGTAGTTGATTCTGTTTCCTAGTCACCTTAATGAGTTCTTTTATGCTTGGATCAGTTTTTCTCAAAGACCTGAATCTATATCTTCTGACACATGTGAAATGGTGAAGCAGATTCACTTAAAACCTATAGTGAAATACCATGGTGACAAAAATGTGAAAATGAAACTTTCATTTACAAATGGCTTCTCACCCATATCAGCAACACATAATTCTCCAGTTATCTCAGCTGGGCAGAATCATTTTTCCAGTTGCATGTGGAGTCATAAGGTGGAAATCCGATTAGCCTCTCACTTAATGGAGCCCAAAGCTATTAATAATAAATCCAAGAGACATAGTTTAATTAAAAAAAAACTAGAAACTATTGTCAGAAGAAATCACCTAATAAAAAAGTAATTTATAATGCACACCCTAATTAATAATTTACCTCTTAATGTAAAAATATTATCAAAAGTAATTACAATTAGAACACACTATTTCTTTTTTAAGGATAATAGGATAATACTAAGAAGCTAGGGTAATCTCAAGTAACAAATTCCACTGCTCCTATCATCCTTTTCTGTCAAAAAATATGATTAATTTTTAATGCTTTTTTTTAAATGCAGAGGTTTCTTTGCCTTAGCTCACAGTCCATTAATCTGGTAATTGTGACTTTATAAATGGTAAAAACTTCTAAACATGGTATTATAATTCTAAGAAAGCTATCCACTAATTTAAAGGGTTTGGGAAACAACAATCAAGTGCTTACAGCTTGGATGAGAGATTAAAATTGACTGAAATTAGGCCACATTGAGTCACTGACCTAGAACCAATTTCTGATTAAAGAAGAAAGAAGGAGGAGATTAAATATAAATAGCCTCCCCCAGGCAATAAACATAAAAACAAGAACTTAGTACATTTTTTTATTGTTGTATTCTTTCCTCTTACACAGAGTCTAACAAAAATTTTGCACTTAAAAATTACATGTTAATTGAGTAAATGATAAATAATTGGGGGGGGGAGTATGACTATAAAGAGCTGTTGTGGTTTCTCCTATGAGCTGCCCAGCGCTTCCTTAAGGAACGAGGACCATTCATTCTCCCCAGCTGGTGGCAGGTGCTGATCTGGTAGCTCTCAGTGGGAAGACCCCTTCTGGCTCCCAGGAGCTAAAGAGCCCCATTTCACCAAAGTCACACCCTTTCTCTTGGGTGGCCCACATTCAGGGATGAACTGACTATAAAAGGCCCAGCATCCTCCATCCCAACTCTGAAAAGGTTACCCTCACTTCTGAACTCCCAATGGGAGAGTAGGAGAACACAGTTAAAATTGTATCATAGCTCAATTCTCCCCTCTGCCCAATCCTGTCTCTTTGCAACCCTTTCAAAGATGTTGATACCAAGAGCACTCCCTAATCAATCTCTGATGGCTAAGAGTTGGCTTCCCCATTCTGTTATCAATTGTACACATCAGTTGTGAAAAATAAAGATTTAGAAAAATAATTTTCTTTTTCTTTTTTTTTTTTTTTTTTTTTGAAGAGGTTTTTGCTATAGGGCGTGTGCGCTCACCAGAGAGACAGAGAGACAGAAAGCAAGAAATCACCCCCCAGGGGGGATGGCCATGCCACAATCCCTTCTCTTCCATCCTCCTCTCGGGATCTTGGGCACACACGCACACACACCTGGTGTGAGTTTGAATCGCGGTGACTACATGGAAGTCCAGTGACATAGCCATTAAGCTAACTGCTGGTCCTGAAAAATAAAATATTTTTGAAACATAATTCCCTGAATCCTCTCCTTGATTACCCAACCTACAACTGAATTCAGTGAACCAGTGAAGAAAGTCGGGAGAAGAAATATTTCAGTTGAGATAGACAAGAATTACAATGGCAGAGTATCAGACAATGCTTTACTGTTGGAAGCTAGTCTCTCAAAACAAGCATGGACCTAAGTAGCCTGCTTAACTACTGGGAGCAGTGGTCCCGCAACCCACCCACCCACCCCCCAAAAAAGAGTATAGCATGGCCATCAACAATATAAAACCATGAATTCAATTGGAATTCAATTCTACAGACCTGGATTGAATTATTTCTCCATAATTAATTAGTTGAGTGACCTTACACAAGTTACTTAAATTCTCTAAGCCACAATAAAGAAGATAATAATAAATGAAGTTATTGTAAAATGCTTAACAATGTATCTATTATATGGTAAGCCCTCACTAAAAGGTGAGCATACTAATTTTTTTTTTACTTAATGGTGGGACTTCAAAACATTTATGAAAAAATGAGGCAAACAGCAAGGTAGTTAAGGCACTGGATTCCCCCATGGCTGATTTTGGTTCAAATACTAGACTTGGTAGCTTGCTTTCTCACTTTCCCTCTCAAAGAGAGAGAGAGAGAGAGAGCACATGCCTTATAGCAATTTCAAAAAATAATAATAATAAATAAAATTAGGGTTTTTTAATTATGAAAAAAATAGAATTAAGGGCCAGCCTTGTACCCCAGTGTTAAAGGTGTCAAATCCCATATGACCAACTGTGCAGTTCAAATCCCAGCCTCAGTAGCTGAGAATGTACACAGGCACATAGAGGTACATGCCCCAAATCCCACAGGACGGAGAAATGGAGGAGAAATGATTGTGGCATGACCATGCTCACCTCATTGAGGATGTTTTATCTCTCTGTATGTGTGTCTCTCTTTTTCTCTTCGGTGAGCCCTCTAGCAAAACTTTTAAAAATAAAAAATGGAATTAAACTACCAGTTCATTTTAGTGCAAAAAATTTGGAAATTCACACATAGTTTTTTCATAATTTTCATTTTCCATTAACTTTTTAAAGATTTCTCATGTGTTTTTATTACTAAGGAAGCAGAAAGGTGATAATGCCCTTCCATTTTCAATCTCCCAACTTGAAAATGAAATGGCTGCTACTATTATAAAGGGAAAAGAAAATCCTTTGCATCCAGGTCTCAGCACTTAGCAATGAGAACACTGTGTGATCACAAGGAAATAGAGGATGAAGTATGGGGAGTGCCTCAAACCTGTTTATTGAAACATGAGTAACAGATAGATTATTTCCCCATTTCTGGCTATGCTGTCAAATATACTAAAGGACCTTTGGAACATGGACTGAGCTTTTATGCTCATATACAAAGGGTATAGAAAACTCATCTTTAATGGAAAACTAAGCGTGGGAGACTTGTAACTTCTACCATGACAGAATAAGGAGGTCGAAAAAATTCTCTCTTCCAAAAGCAACTATAAAGCAGGATGAAGCAGTCAAAACAATCATCTCAGCACTCTGGAATTTGACCAAAGACATACAACAAACTGAGAAGCTTTTATTCATGAAAACTGCTTAACTTAGGGTAAGAACAGCACAAGTCTGTGGCATTTCGCCCAGGGCTACTACCATCTCTCCTTTGGTTCTCAGCCCTGTAGTTCAACAAGAATGGGGCAGGCTGTGAAAATAATAAGCTTTGTCACTGCTGCTGCTGCTGCTGCTGCTGCTGCTGCAGAGGGTCTGCTTGATTTGGAGCTTTGTTAGTTAAAATAGAGATCTTGGTGGCAAGGGAGGGCCAGGTTCCATTAGTCTTAAGCTGCTGGCCTGTTTGAGGCAAATAATAGACTGACTGCCCAATCAGAGTTTTTTTCAGGAAGGTGTGGACAATAAGGCATCCAAAAAGGATGTGATCAAGTCTCCAAAGCAATTTAGGCATCCCTGGTTGACAGAACTGAATCTAGACACATGAAAAGGAGAATCAAGGGTCCCAGCCCCAGCTCCCAAACTCTCCGCTAGTAAGTTCAGCTCTCAGCTCTCAAGCAGAGCCCACCTCCATCTGCAGCCCCCTGTCCAGTCAGGGAAACTGAGGCAGGGCTGTCCATCAGCCTCCAGCCTCAGTACCAGTCCCAGCCCCAACTCCCAACCTGAGAGCCCCCCTCCTCTCTGCCAGAGAAAAATAACAAAAAAAAAAATGAGCATGATATACGAGAAATACTAGATTCCGTTAAATGTCCAAACATTCAAATAATTGGTATCCCAGAAGGTGAAGAAACTGATAAGGACATTGAAAATCTATTCCATGAAATCCTGGAAGAAAACTTTCCAAGTTTAGAGAAGCACTCAAACATCCAGACCCAAGAAACACAAAGGACCTGAAATAGAATCAACCCAAGAAAATCCTCTCCATGGCCAAAACCACAGATAAAGACAAGATACTAAAACTGGCAAGAAGAAACATTAAGTGACTTACAAAGATTATCTCACCAGTCTAACATGACCTTTCATTGGAAACAATGCAAGCAAAGAAAGAATGCAAAGACATATTGAAAGTGCTAAGAGAGAAACAATTTCAATCAAGATTATTATATCCAGCAAGATTATCCTTCATATGGGGGGAGGGGGAGATTAAAGTCTTCTCAGACATATAAAACCTGAAAGAATTTGCAAACACCAGACCAGCTCTTCGAGAAACTCTGAAGTGTCCTGTTCCAGGAAAACTAAAGAAGTAACAGACAGAAAAAAGAGAATAAGATACAAAATCCCTTCATGATCAAGACTCTCAGCAAAATCAGCATAAAAGGGTCATTTCTCAACACAATAAAAGCTATCTATGAAACACCCATAGTGAACATCATCCTGAATGGAAAAAAGCTAAAAGCTTTCCCACTAAAAATGGGTACAAGACAAATATGCCCACTTTCTCCACTCCTTTTCAGTATAGTACTGGAAGTCCTCACCAATGCAATCAGAAAAGAGGAAAAAATTAAAGGCATCCAAATAGGAAAAGAAGAGGTGAAACTCTATTCACAGATGGCATGATTTTATACATAGAAGACACAATGGTTTCCATTAAAAAATTTCTGGAAGTCATACACGAATACAATAAAGTTGCAGGATACAAAATCAACATACAGAAATATATAGCATTTCTATATACGAACAACAGACAGAGATAGAACTGAAGAAATTTATTCCATTTACCATAACCACAAAAAGTATAAGATACTTAGGAATAAATCTAACCAAAGAAGTGAAAGACCTCCACAAGGAAAACAATGAGAAGCTAAAAAAAAGAAATTGAAAATGACACAAAAAAGTGGAAGGACATTCCATATTCCTGGATTGGAAGAATTAATGTAATCAAAATGGCAATTCTACCCAAATTAATTTACATATTTAATGGAATGCCAATCAAAGTACCAGACACATTCTTCACAGATCTAGAAAAGACAATCATAAAATTTGTCTGGAATCATAAAAAAACAGTATTGCCAAAACAATTCTATACAAGAAAAGTGGAGTGGGCAGCATCTCACTCCCTGACCCAAAAATATACTACAAAGCTGTGGTAATCAAAACAGCATAGTACTGTCACAGAAACAGACATGCGGACCAATGGAACAGAATAGAGTCCCCAGAAATAAATTCCCAAACATACAGTCAACTGATTTTTGACAAGGGGTACCAGTCAATCCAGTAGGAAAAGGAAAACCTCTTCAGCAAATGGTGCTGGAAAAACTGGATTTCACCTGCAGAAAGACAAATCTCAACCCCTACCACTCACCTCTGACAAAAATTAAGTTAAGATGGATCAAAGATCTAAATCAAAGACCTCAAACTATAAAACTGCTCCTAGAAAATACAGGAGAAACTCTGGGAGACATTGCGGTAGGGAGAGACTTCTTAAATAAGACCCCCAAAGCACAGTCAATAATCCCCAATATAAACAAGTGGGAATAAGAAGTTTCTGAATGGCAAAAGACATAGTAATTAGTGTGAATCGACAGCCCTCAGAATGGGAAAATATTTTTGTAAATTATGCATGAGATAAGGGACTGATAACCAGAATACACAAGGAATCCAGCAGCTGTTTGGAAAAAAAGATGATCAACCCTATTAAAAGATGGGAGAATTAGTTGAAAAAAACACTCTCTAAAGATGACATATGATTAGCCAAAAGGCATATGAAAAAATGCTCAACATCCCTTGTTGTAAGAGAAATGCAGATCAAAACCACAATGAGATACTACCTAACCCCAGTCAGAATGTCTAAGATTAAAATAACAAAAAATGATAAGTGTTGGCAGGGGTGTGGTGAAAGGGGAACTCTCTTACACTGCTTGTGGGAAATTAGTCCAGCCACTGTGGAGAACAATTTGGAGATTCCTCAAAAATCTACAAATAGAACTACCATATGATCCAACAATCCCACTCCTTGGTATCTACCCAAAGGACAGAAGAATTCTTAATAGGAAAAGTGCTTGCACATCGATGTTTATTGTGGCACTATTCACAATTGCTAAGACATGGAACCAACCCAAATATCCCCAAACAGATGAATGGATTGAAAACCTGTACACATATACTCTATGAAATATTATTCAACCATAAAAAAAAACCTGGCTTTTGACAGAAAGTAGAAGAATATGGAAGATTTACTGCTGAATGAGGCAAGCCAGGATATGAAGGAGAGACATTGTATGTCCCCACTTAATATATACTGAGTGTCCGCACTCTATGACTGAAACTGATTGACTAAAGGATATACAAACACAATAAATGGATGTAAATACCAGATATATTGTGTATGGAAGAGTAGGGCCTGAGGAAGTATATTTAGAAGAAAACTAGGGAGACAAAGCATTAATGGGACAAGGAAATGTATTACCTATTGAAGATATTTTATAGTGTAACCAACTGGACTAGAGAGAAATGTTCACATAGTGAAATATTCACTTTGTAAGCTAAAAAAGGTCATTGAATGTACTAAATAAATAAATAAAAGGAACAAAAGACAACCAAGACAATGGCCTACTTAAAGGTAGTGACAAATCCAGAAATATCGATAATAATACTAAATGTTAATGGATTAAATTCTTTAATCAAGAGATGAGATAAAAACTGGCTGAATGGATTTTTTTTAAAAAAAGACAAGCGAGGGACCAGCAGTTAGCGTAATGGCTATGTCTCTGAACTCCCATGTAGTCGACCATGGTTCGAGTCCTGGACCGGTGGCTTAAACTCATGCCAGGCGCAGGTGCGTGCATGCCCAAGATCCTGAGAGGAGAATGGAGGAGAAGGGATTGCAGTGTGGCCATCCCCCCGGGGGGGGTGATTTCTTGCTTTCAGTCTCTCTGTCTCTGTCTTTCTGGCAAGTGCACACACCCTACAGCAAAAACCTCTCCGAAAAAGAAAAAAAAAGACAACAGAGAAACGCTCTATCTGTTGCCTACAAGAAACACATCTCATGGATAAAGACATACAGAGGCTAAAAGTGAAGGGATGAAAAATGGTATCCCATGCAAACAGAAACCAAAAGAGATCTGGAGTCACGATACTAATTTCAGCCAAAATAGGCTTTAAAACAAAAAGTGTAAGAAGAGATGAAGAAGAGCATTATTTAGTAATAGAAGGGCTAATTCATCAAGAAGAAATAACACATATAAATATCTATCTATGCACCTAACTCAGGAGCACCCAAATATGTGAAAGAAAGATTGTTAGATCTAAAAGGAGAAATAGACTGCAACACACTAATTGTTGGGGATCTCAACACCCCTCTATCTCCTTTGTACAGATCATCTAGACAAAAATTAAGCAGAGATACAAGATCTAAAAATGATATCATAAATCAAAATGGACTTAACATACATCTATAGAACATTCCAGCCAAAAAACGCAACATATACTTTTTTCTCACTCCCACGTTGAATCCTTTTGAAGACTGACCACATGATAGGGCACAAAACAAGCCTTTACAGATTCAAAGTCCTAGAAACTATATCCAGCATCTTCTCTGACCATGATGAAATTAAATTTGATAATAATTTCAGAAAAAAATCAAAAAATGCACAAATATATGGAAACTAAATAATCTACTCCTGAATGACTTCACAACTACTGGAGAAATTAATACTGAAATCAAAGATTCATGGAAGCCAATGATAATGTGTACATGAGTCTCCATAATCTTTGGGACACTACAAAAGCAGTCATAAGAGGGAAGTTTATAGCAATTAGAATGCATAACAAGAAGATGGAAAGTTGGCAAATGGACATCCTAACCTCATGCCTCAGATAATTGGAAAAGCAACAACCCAAAACACACATTCAACTGATTTTTGACAAAGGGTACCAGTAAATCCAACGGAAAAAACAAATCCTATTTAGCAAAAGGTGCTGGAAAAACTGGATACTCACCTGCAGAAAGATGAATCTGAACCCCCACTTGTCACCATTGACAAAAATCAACTCAGAGTGGATCAAAGATCTAACCTAAGACCTCAAACTATAAAACTGCTGCTGGGAAACTCTGAGAAACATTAGGGTAGGCAAAGAGTTCTTAAATAAAACCCCCAAAGCACAGGCAATGATCCCCAAAATAGACAGGTGTGATTACATTAGATTAAGAGGTTTCTACATGGCAAAAGACACAGTAACTAGTGGGTATCAACAACCAATGCAATGGGAGAATATTTTTGTAAACTATGCCTCAGATAAGCGACTGTAATCAGAATACACAGGGAACTCAAGCAGCTTACCTGAAAAAAAAAAAAAAAACAATGATCAACCCAATTAAAAGATGGGAAAATTAGATGAATAAACAACTCTCTGCGGAAGACATATGAACATTCAAAAAAGCATATGAAAAAATTCTCAACATACCTCATCAAAAGGAAGATGCAGATCAAAACCACAATGAGATACCACCTAACCCTAGTGAGAATTACTAATATTTAAAAAAGAAAAACTGATGAGTGCTGGTGGGGATGTGGTACAAGGAGAAATCTCCTACATGCTGGTGGGAATGTAAATTGGTCCAGCTACTGCGGAAAACAATATGGAGTTTCCTCAGAGATCTACATATAGAACTACCATATGATACAGCAATCCCACTCCTTGGTCTCTACCCAAAGGACAGAAGAATGCTTAGCCAGAAAAGTGCTTGCACATCTATGTTTATTGTGGCATCATTCACAATTGCTAAGGCATGGAATCAACCCAAATGTCCACAAACAGAAGAACTGATTGAAAAAATGTGCACATATAGTGTGTGAAATACTACTCAGCCATAAAAAAGAAAGACCCTGGCTTTTGACAGAAAGTGGATAAATATGGAAGATGTACTGCCTAGTGAAGCAAGACACTGTATGTCTCCACTTAATATATACTGGTTGTCCACACTCTGGCCAAAACTGAAAGGCTAGAGGACATAGAAGCATAGAAAATGGTTATAGATACCAAATATAGTGTGGGAAGAGGGTGGGAAAAGAAGAAGAGTCTGAGAAAAGACATTAAAGAGAAAAATATACAGGCAAGACACTTATGGGACAAAGAAGTGGGTTATTATCTGTTGATGATAACATGTATAGTATTCCCAGGAACCAGCAGTTAGCGTAATGGCTATGTCGCTGGACTCCTACATAGTCGACCACAGTTCGTGTCCCGGACCTGGTGGCTTAAAACTCACGCCGGGCGCGTGTGCGTGCGTGTCCAAGATCCCGAGAGGAGAATGGAGGAGAAGGGATTACGGCGTGACCATCCCCCCTGGGGGGTGATTTCTCGCTTTCTGTCTCTATGTCTCTCTCTGTCTGTCTGGCGAGCGCACGTGCCCTATAGCGAAAATCTCTCAAAAAAAAAAAAAAAAACATGCATAGTATTCCCAACTAGACTGCTGAGAAATGTATTCATATTGGAACATTCACTTTACAAGCTAAGTGATGTATGTGATGTACATGATTAAATGTATAAAAGAAATTAAAATTTATACATATATATATATGTGTATGTGTGTGTGTGTATATATGTGTGTGTGTGTGTGTGTGTGTATATATATATGTATGTATGTATATATGAATTCAGCATAAAGTAAATCCTTAAACACACTTGAAAATGGCTCTTTTCCGGCTGGAACCATGGAGGGCGTTCAAGAGAAGAAAAAGAAGTTTCCTGCTGCAGCAGAAACCAAGAAAAAGGCTCCTGCTGCCTCGGAAGCCACCAAGAAAAAGGTTCCTGCTGTGCCAGAAACCCTTAAGAAAAAGCGAAGGAATTTTGCAGAGTTGAAGATCAAGTGCCTGAGAAAGAAGTTTGCTCAAAAGATGCTTCGAAAGGCAAGGAGGAAGCTTATCTATGAAAAAGCTAAGCACTATCATAAGGAATATAGACAGATGTTCAGAACTGAGATTCACATGGCCAGGATGGCAAGAAAAGCTGGCAACTTCTATGTACCTGCAGAACCCAAATTGGCGTTTGTCATCAGGATCAGCGGTATCAATGGAGTGAGCCCAAAGGTTCGAAAGATGTTGCAGCTTCTTCATATTCACCAGATCTTCAATGGCACCTTTATTAAACTCAACAAGGCTCAATTAACATCTGAGAATTGTGGAGCCATATATTGCATGGGGGTACTCAAACCTGAAGTCAGTAAATGAACTGATCTACAAACGTGGTTATGGCAAAATCAATAAGAAGCGAATCGCTTTGACAGATAACTCTTTGATTGCGTGATCTCTTGGTAAATTCAGCATCATCTGCATGGAGGATCTGATTCATGAAATCTATACTGTTGGAAAAGTCTTCAAAGAAGCAAATAACTTCCTTTGGCCCTTCAAATTATCTTCTCCACAGGGTGGAATGAAGTAAAAGACCACCCATTTTGTAGAAGGTGGAGATGCTGGCAACAGGGAAGACCAGATCAACAGACTTATTAGAAGGATGAACTAAGGTATCCACCATGATTGTTTTTGTAATCTGGCCAGTAAATAAACAGTGGCTGTTTTCAGACTGAAAAAAAAAAAAAAAAAAAAAAAAAAAAAAAAAAAAAAAAGACCTGATCATGCTTCCTAGTCTATATATAGATCCATTAGTGGAGAATTGAAGCCCTACTGGCTAAAAGTATTTGAGTACGTCCTTGACCGATAGTTGGCTGAATACTAAACCGTGTAAATGAAGATTAACTCTATGAAACCAGGTTTAAAAATAAAAAACAAGGGGAAAAAAATGAGTCAAATCATCCCATACATTGCAAGTAAGACAGACTTCACAGATTTATTTTGTCCATGACAGTTATTAAATAAATGAACAACAAATCTCTCAGGGGAAAATTTCAAAGTCTATAATTGCTATAAGAGATATCTAAAATGCCCAATATAGGGCTACAGGAGGTGTGGTGGGTAAGGGGCTGGACTCCCACATGGTCAACCATGGTTAGAGTCCCAGACCTGGCAGGCTGGTTTCTCTGTCTCTCTCTGGTCAAATTGAATAATAATAATAAATAAAATAAAGTGAATAATTATTTAAAAATAAAAATAAAATTACCAATATTCAACAACAACAACAAAATTATGAGATATGCAAAGAAACAAGATATTATCAAAGCAGTCAGTAGAAACTGTCTCTGAGGGAACATAGATGTTGGATTTCACAGACAGAGGTTTGAAAGCAATTATTATAAACATGTTTAAAGAATTAAAGAAAAATATAATAACAATGCTTCAACAAATAGAAAATCTCAATAAAGAGATATAAATTATTTAAAAATGGAAATCCTGAAGTTGGAAAATACCATAACTCAAATGAAAAATTCATTAAGAGAGTTCAATAGAAGATGTGATATGGCAGAAAAATATAGAAACTTAAAGATAGATTGACATAAATTGTCCAGTCTGAAGAGCAGAAAGAACCATGATTGGGGAAGCTGGATCCCAGATGGCTGACTGTGCAGTTCAAGTTCCAGAGACAGTAGCTTGGAAAAACATGTCAGGCGTGTTTGTGTACATGCTCAAAATCCTAAAAGGAGGGAGAGATGGAGGAGAAGAGATTGTGGCATGACCATTCTTCATGGGAGATGCTCTCTCACTCTCTCTCTCTCTCTCCCCCTGTCTCTCTAGAGAGTACACATATTCTCTGGCAAAAAAAAAGTTTAAAAAACATTAAAGATTGAAGAAAACATAAACAGATCCTCAAAGACTTATGAGGTAATACTAAACGATACTAAACATACCAACATACAGTTTCTGAAAAGGAAGAGACTAAGGGGTAAATACAATTTGAAGAAGTAATGGCCAAAAACATCTCAAATTTGATTTTAAAAATGCTTTAATCCGCATATCCAGGAAGTTCAATGAATTCCAAGTAGGATAAACAAAAAGACATGTACACTTAGAAATAGCAGAGTCAAATTGTTAGATGACAAACACAAATATAAAATCTTGGAACTATCAAGGAGAAAATTGACTCATCTTGTACAGATGAGCAATTCAATTAATGACAAGCTTCTTACCACAAAAAAATGGAAGTCAAAAGAAAGAGGAATGATAAGGTATTAAAAATTATTGAATTGTACACTAGGTGTAGGTAAATTTTATGGTAGGTAAATAACTTAATAAAGCTGTTTAAACAGAAATAACCTATAAGTAAGAGACCATAGCATAAGCATATCTGGAACCATTCCTGGTAGTGTTCTGTCTTCTCCTTCTCTCCTCCTTTACCTTTTTCTTACTCTCCCTTTTCCTTATCCTTCATTGTTATCTTTTCCTTCTCTCAGGCCATGAAATCCTGTTGCAGCTATAACCCAAGGAGATTGTTCGGACCCAGAAATAATAAACATCAGGAGGTTTCAACCTATGCCTTTCAGTCACGGATATTCCAAGATGAGCCTTCTCTGAGTTCAGATCTTTCTCTTTTGTTTCTTAAGGAAAATTTTCTATTCCTCTTGAGCAGTCCAATTTCATAAATCTTTATCCTTCTCCCGAAAAAAAGTATAAGAGCAAGGTAAATCCGATACCCAAAACTACTATTTCGAGATGCCTACCATTCAAGGACAACTTAACGCAAAGGATAGGTGTCATATACATTTGACTCTGGCTCTAAAATTTAGCACAATATATATTTTTGTTTAAACCTAGATGTTTTTGTTTGAACCAAATGTTTCAACATCATGGTCAGCTCATTCACAGTTCCTGCTTATTGTCTATGCTGATATTTTCTATGAAATATTAATAATAAATCCATTTACTTTGTGCACTGACTTGAAGCAAGTTTTGGGAAAAGATTCCTTGAAACTCCCTCTACTGGAAAGACACATCTTTCTAAGATTAGTCAGACGTGGGAAAAATTAGGCACCCTTTCAAAATGAAAGCTGAACGTGACAGATAGGGGCTAGCATCAGGTGGGAAAAGCCACACAGTGTTCTTGGAGCATGGTGATGATACTGTACTGGCTGAGCGGGAACACTTAGTTGGTGCAGCATGCCACAAGGACAGTCAAATTAAGCTCTGTTTTACAGAACTGAAAAGACATAATGTGATGCAGGCTTCACAAAACAAATTTTTATCAAAAACGAAATATCAGTTGTTAGAATTCTACTCAAGCCAGCAGCTAGATCTGGTGGTGAAAACTAAGGCAGCAAGTTCTCAGAGCAAAGATCAGGAATTCATCCTGATTGTACTGCTAAGAAGTTATATAACCTAAGATATGGCATTTGCCTTCATTTGGGCCTCAGTTTTTTCATCTGTAAAATGAAGGCCTGAGTCTTTCTGACCTCAAGTTCTCCTTCAGGCTTAAATATAAATGAAGCCTACAAAAGATTCCGCAACCTCTCAATTTCGTTCATTGTAAATTCCCAAACTAGTTTCTATCTGCCCAGGACTGGCTGTTACCCTCTCTCTGAACAATCTGGCAGATGACGATCCTACAGCAGCTCATGAGGGCTTCAAAGACACCAGGGAACAACATGTTATAAATACTTACCACATAAAAGCATTGAAAATAGTTGTGGACACTGGAGACAGTGTGGAAGGAGGGTGGGAGAGGGGAAGAGTGTAGGGAAGGTAATTAGGGGAAAAAAATGGAGAGGTAGGACATATGTAAGACACAGAGATGTTTTATTACCTGTTGATGATGTGTATAGTATTTTCAACTGGACTGCTCTAAGGTGTATTTCATGTTAGGTAAATTCTCTATACAAGCTAAATTATTAGCAAGTGAATGTATAAAAAATAATAACTATAATTAAAAAATAAAATAAGAAAGAAAATAATTTACCACATTATTTATGTTACTAAAGAACTTCTGGAGCCAAATCATCACTGGATATGAAAGAACTTTGAGATTACCATCCACAAAAATATCTTCTTCCAGACGTGTGTGTGTGTGTGTGTTTGTGTGATTTTATCACAAGATATTAAAAATATTCTGCCAATTTTCCAAAGAATTGTTAAAAATATTTAGTCAGATGTGAAGTAAGGATCAGTTTGCCAATCTTTTCTACCCAAGTTATTTGTTGCCTGCGTGCATCACAAAATGCACCCTTTATGCTTACAACATTCTTTGGAAATAAGCTTTTCTACTCCAGCAGGAAATGTATAGAAAATGCCTAGTACAAAAGCACAGATGTAGAGAGGCTATGCTACAGTGTTCTGTTTCATCTTCAGCAGATAGTCCATGTAGAGCAAAGAAAAACAGATAAGAGATGAGGAGAAAAGATAAAGAATAAATTCACAAATTGAGATTCTGGTCAGCCTACTCCAGACACTGAGTAAAACTCCTACAATAAGGAACTCTATTGCATCCTGTGCCTCCTTAGTGAAAACTCCTATTTTTGTATTTTTCTGCAGCACCTCACTGCTGAGAGGCTTATGTTTCAAGCCAGCTATTTCCCTGAACTAATTGGTTAAAAAAATTCTCTAATTTACATTAGCTCTAGCCTAGTCCTGGGAGCCTGTCCAGTAAAATAAGAACAGGGAAATGTGCATTCAAACTCACTGATTTTTCACAATTCAATAAGCAAGTGAAAGGGAATTGTCTTGCAATATATGTATTATCTTTAAGTGGTTCTTAACTATCAATAATCATTTCTTCAAGGACCACATTGTGGGGTGATCTCTCTCTCTCTCTCTCTCTCTCTCTCTCTCTCTCTCTCTCTCTCTCTCTCTTCTCATTCTCTCTGTCCCTTCTCTCTCTCTCTTTTTCTTTCTGGCATGTGCACACACCCTCTGGCAAATGAGAAAAGAAAAATACTTTATTTCAGCAAGTAGGTATTGCCTTCTTCTAAATCAACACTCTAATGTCACTACTATTTTTTTCTATGAAATTCAATTCTTAGTAAATCAATGAAAAATGAATTTATTTCATTGATCTTTTTCCTCTTCTCAACTCAAGGCTATTTTACTACCCTGGATTCTTAGTGATGATTTTATCTTCTCCAAGAATCAGTAATTGAGGCTCACCTGAAAATGCATGACAATTAGACATGATTCAGGTTGTTGTGCTTAAAGAAATTGTTCATGGCCATACATTCCCCCTTTGCCTGTTCAAAGCTTATATCAGTTTTTGTAGTGGGAAGGATAGATTACCGTCTGTGATTTTTAATGAAAGATGATCCAAAGCCCTAAGAAGCAGCTCACCCTCATTACAGCAGCTGGGCTCTGTCTCCACAGAGAGTTGCATGCATAGCATTGTTTTGCAAGAATGTGATTAGATACAATGTGGTAACCAAAAATGTGAACAAACACAATACAACTTCAGAAAGTGAAATATACTGTTCTATTCTCAGTTCCACATACTTTCTAGGTTTTATGAGCAGAAAGCCCTTGTTTCTTTTACAGAAGCAAATTCGTTTATTTACACTGTAAAATTATGAAAGGAAAAAAATTAAAGAGAGATTCCAACACAAAACCCAAGATTCCCCCCCCCCCCCCATTGCTCCTAAAGAGCAGAGCAGGATGAGCTCTACACAGGTACAATGTGTATCCTTTATAAGAGCACAAATTCAGAAAGGAACCATGGGAAAACCAAGATCTAGTAAAACACAGAAAAGAAAAGAGCATGTCTACTGAATGTTACTGAATTTAGAAATAGCTTCACGTTTCTCATGATGGTTCTTGAAACAAAGTCCAAAGAGTCACACCATTTCAGAAGATCAAGGGAACAAAGTCCTATCAGGGCTCAGGAAACTGTTGCTACTTGAGAAGGAAGGCCCCATGTTGACAGATCTTCTCATTTTTTGAAATGCTAGAAATCTTGTGTGAAATGTTCTGACTTTTAAAGGATATGTGGCCCAAGTAAAACACCTGTGCACAGTAGATTTAAGTCATGAACCACCGGTTTGCAACTCCCTCATTTCCCAAAATGAAGACACTGAAGCTCAAAGAGTTTAAATTCAAAGTCAGGTTGCTACTTGTGGGCAAATCTAGACTCTGGATGCCAAATCTGTATTCTGTCCATGCCCTTAAGAAACTGGTTTACCCTTAATATGTCAACAATTTAGACTACAGAAAGGAAAAGGGAAACTACAGGTAGTAATGTTCTTTCCATTCTCCCATATTGGATACCTAATGTTGCTGAACAAAAGAATCTAATCTTCCCAACAGATGCTATGGGAAGTAAGATGTAACCAGATCTTTTGAGAGATGCACAAGAATACTTGGGCACTTCTCAGATTAGAATCTGACTCAGGGAGTGCAAATCATCTTCTTCTAGGATTGTGGCACTTTCTCAAAACGACAAGCGTGTTGACATAAGGCAATAAACACAACTGACCAGTATTTTCTAAGATTTTACTCATTAATGCCTTGAAATAACAAGTGCTATATTTAAATGTTTTAAAATAAGTCATGCTGCAGTATTTAGTTGTTCCTGTTGAGAACTATGAACAAAAATATGCACTCAAGGAGATTTGCATAAAGAGTGTATTATGTTTTACAATAAAATTAGGACCAACTCTAAGGTCAGAGGTGAAAATCCACAAAACTTTCATAAAATAAGATTATGCAAACTAAGGAGATATTCCATTCCTGTGGAAAAAATAAATGTAATATTCTATGTAAATTACTGTGTAATGTTATTGGGGTGCTGTGACTTGCATCTTGCAAGAGTGAGGGATGCATTATGTATACACAGATATGCAATAACCTTGAAGACTGGAATTTAGCTAATTTGCCTTAAAAGAATCTTCAGCTATGGGCACTAAGTTGATGATTTAAGCAACTAATACTATAAATACTATAAGTAAAAATCAGAATCAAAATTTATATTTTAAACATATATATTCCTTTGTAAATAATATCTGAACATGTGACACATAGACATGATATATTTTTATAATAAAGTTGACCAACATAGCTGGGCATATTCACTCATTGAAATTGTTTCATCTATTTCATTTAGAAGTGCATAATCAAGGGAGAATAGTTAGAAGCAATTTCTTTACAGAAAAGTGACTTAATATTTTTATCAAATGTTACTATTTAGTTGGTTTGCTTTCTGCCAGTACATAGCCTCAGAAGACTCTCAGAATATACGATAAATTATACTAACCACAGATCATACAACTAAATGTCCTTTTACATTATCAAAAAGAATCAAATTAGAACAGCAGTGCATATTGTAAACAGCTGGTCACATGATCAGACATTAGGCTAGGAGGTTATTTTGTTAGGACATAGGTGCTTAAAAAAGATCTAGGAAGACAGGAAACTGAACCAATAACTAAATACTACCATGATCTCATGCTTCATTTTGGGAAACCGTGTAGAGGCAATAAAGAGAATTTTAGGACTATTTTAGATACAAGTATGCAAGGATGGTGAGTTTGCTGTCTGCAGAGGAGCTAACTGCTCCCTCATAAATGTCAAAACCAACCTCAGAAGAATCTGGGCCAATATAACATCATCTCAAAAAATAACAGGTATTATTATAGACCATACTGCTAATAGTGTTTTGAATCATATCATCCAAATCAAATTAAGTATCCAAAAGATAAATCATGTAATTCCATAACATTTCAGCAATGCATCTCTAACAATGTTTTTTTTTTTTTTAAGATTCAACACTCATATAGGTAACAAATGTTGGGTCACTATGTTTTTATTATATTTTCCAAGTGAGAAATACTTTGCTCTTCAAAATATGCTGTACCTCTTTAGTGAACATGAAATTTTCAGTCTCATATTATGGCACTTGTCCTCCCTCATACATAAATTTCTTAAAAGCAGGACACAGGATTTTTATATTGCTTACCATGTAATGGTGCTTTGCACATAGTAGATGTTTAATTGTAGACTTACTCATACTCGTCAATTCTCCCCTTTCATTTATCCATTTAATCAGTAGGCTGTTCATTCAGATAATGTAAAAAAAAAAAAAAAAAAAAAAATTTAAAGATCAAAATATGGGCCAAGGGACCAGCAGGTGGCGTGGTGGTTAAGGCGCTGGGCACTCCCACATGGCCGACTGTGGTTTGAGTCCCAGACCTGGTTGCTTGCTTTCTCACTTTCTCTCTCTCTCTCTCTCTCTCTCTCTCTCTTTCTGGTCAAATTTTAAAAAAAAATGAATGAATAAATAAAAATGAAATAAATAATTTTTTAAAAATGTTTAAAAAAAAATTGGGGCCAACAGGTAGCATGAGGTTAAGATGGCTGGATCCCACATGGCTGACTGTGCAGTTCAAGTCCCTGACCTAGCAGCTTGAAAATCACACTGGACATGAAAACTTGAAAATCACACTACCCAAGAGGAGAATAGAGGAGAAGGGACTGCAGTGTGACCATCTCCCTGGGGGTAGGGGTGATTTCTCACTTTCCCTCTCTATCTCTCTCAGTCTGGTGAGTGCATGTATTCTATAGCAAAAAACTAAAATGAACAAACAAAAAGAACAAAATATAAAATTTATGCTATCTAATTCGTATGCCTTTTCTTATAAATTTTTATTAATTAATATGTTCTTAACCAAGTTTTCTGCATTTCATGAAGCACATTTTCTCCCTTGACATTCCTAGATTTGGTGTTTCAATCAAGTAAAATAAATTTCTGATTTTACATACTGTTTATAACAGAAACATACTCTTTCAGTCTCTTCCCTCCATACAATGACATAGAAGAGTTCTACCTTCCAATGGAGAACATACAAGTGTAGAAATATCAACCCCTTGTGTCGTGAAACCTAAGCCCTCAGCATCTGGCCAAATTTAAATTGGAAAATATCCAATGTGCTTTCATAAGCCAAAAAGATGCAAGCAGGAGTTCTGAGACCATTTATTTTATTCTTCTCTGTTAATGGGGGTTCCTTCCCCCCGCTTTGCCCTGAGAAATATCGCTTGGCACAGTTCTTACACTACCCTGCTTTCAGATTTTCAGTTAGCAGCTTGAGCTGACAGTGCCAAATTCCAGCTGTTGAGGGCAGAGCCTGTGGCCACCCCCTGAGAGTCGCACCTCTGTTGACTGCCTCATTGTTCACCTCCAGATCAATGTTCCAAGCAGCATATGGCAATGGGGAGAAACCAGAGTTGGAAGGGAGAACCTGGCTTGTGGTTCTTGCTGTCCTTTTTTAGTCAGGTAGAGGAACCCTTCAAGTGTTCTTCTTCATGAATAAATTGAGAGATATGAATACAAATATTTTCTAACGTACCTTCCAGAGTTAAAAATCTACAATTCTCAATATCTTAGATGCATAACTTCATTATCTATTAAATGGGGACATTATACAGATTGAACTAGATAATAGAAATATCAGATCAGGGAATTTAACTTTTTTGTCACTGCTATAATCCAAGCGACCAGAACAATACCTACCAATTTATAGTCACCCAACAAATATTGGTTGGATGAATCAGTGTGTGCTTTGAAAAGAAGCAACATGAATGTGATTCCTCCTTAATGGTTGCCCATGCTGGTGCTAACCAAAGAGATGATCCAGTATTCTGCCAGTCTAGTGTGCAGTACCAGTCACACTGCTGTCCCACATTTTACATCTTGCCTTCTTAACTCTGGTGCAATTTAACACCATGCCTATCTTGGAAAGGTCCCATGGTTTTTGACCCATATCTCTTAACTCTTTAGGCAACACTGTTAAAATGGCTGACTGGTCTGGATCACACATTTTTAGTATTGTGTACCCACTTTTTCAACGATGCTGCCAATTCTGAGAGCAACTTTGGCACTTTTTCCAGAGGAATGCCTGACCAAGTTTGCCAGGGCTGAGCCATTTCCCAAACTGTCTTGGCATGAGACACACATCGATCAAAAGACCTGGGTTATTTGGGGCAGACTAAATTTCAAATTTTGAGAAAAGCTGTCAATGATCATACCAATTTTTCTTTCTGAATATGCATTCTCTCTCTCTGTTTATAGTACTCGTTTAGGAAATTCAGGACACCATTTTTCAAAGAATTTTTCCCCTCAAATATAGAGTTCTGATATGTTCCATGAAAAAAAGAGTTTTGTGGAAAAATTAATAGATATGTAATGAATATTACCAGATAAAGATTCCAATAATTCTCTTTAGAGAAACCAACTTGTTTTTCTAGCATTTCCTCTTTCGTTTTCAGAAAATATTTTAGTTTGGTGGTTTTTTTTGTTGTTTTTTTGTTTTTTTGTTTTTTTTGAGAGAGAGATTTTTGCTATAGGGCGTGTGCACTTGCCAAAGAGACAGAGAGACATAAAGTGAGAAATCACCACCCAGGGTGACCACCCACAATACCTTCACCTCCATTCTTTTCTTGGGATTTTGGGCACACACACACATGCATCTGACATGAGTTTCAATCCACTGGGTCCAGGGCTCAAACCACAGTCAGCCATGTGGGAGTCCAGTGACATAACTGTGATGCCATTTGCTGACCCTTCATTACTCTACTTTAATAAGTAGCTATATATATATATATATATATATATATATATATATATACACACACACGTATGAAAAAATGACAAACTTCAAATTCATACTGATAGAGACATTTTAACCTTAAAATTTACCTGTGAAACCCACTCTGGGTGGAATACTTTGTAGCAGCACTAGAAGCTTCATGGCTGCCACTGGTGTGGCTCCCTGGGTTGGCCTAAAAACGTACCAGGCTGGGTATTGAAGAACTAGAGAGCTGGAGGATGGGGGTCATGGTGTGAGGAGACCCTGCCAAAGGTGCCTTCTTTTTTTCTCTGTTGTGTATGTGCATGCACTAGCATAAAAAAATTTTTTAAGAAAGTTTACCTGTGATTAAGATTCATAGTGAAGTTATACCTTTGATAAATGCTAGCACTGAATTATGACAAGGCCAGGTCTCTATTGAGGCATGTTTTTTTAAACAAGGGAGTAGTCTGTAACCTCAGATTACACTCAAGGTTGGGTTGAGGAGGGGATATACATCTGATAGGTTAAAATGATGTGCTGTTACAGAGAAAGGGGCTGCTGACCAATGTGGGAAAATCTCCCAGGAAGTGTGTAGACAGAAGACCTTCCTCTTGCCCAGATAACTCCTCACACATTCATTTTAGAGGTGGCAGAAAGTTTTTTTTGATTTGGTTTTAAGACAGTTTTAAAGTATATATTGATACTGAAGGAAAAACACACATCCTAAATTTATTCCATTTGATACATTTGCATAAGAGCAATAAGAAAAGTTTGAGTCAAAGATGAATGCAATTCACAGGAATTGAACTCAAGTACCTGTTCTAGAGAATGATGTTCAACCGGATGATTCCCTTATGGGCATGCCAGTCCTAAGAGGTACACATAGAGCCCCGTAACTATGGGTGGTGTGGAAGGCAGGTGT
This sequence comes from Tupaia tana, assembly GCA_026018925.1. NCBI lineage: Eukaryota > Metazoa > Chordata > Mammalia > Scandentia > Tupaiidae > Tupaia > Tupaia tana. The sequence goes on along the minus strand of JAKSZU010000001.1, from coordinate 97,614,382 downwards.
TCACAGGTCTCCTGATTGCTTAATGCAACTGTAGGTGACACTTGGCTTCTTCTGATTTGACAAACATGCCAGGGGATGTGATATGGATAAATAGGTGAGCTGCCCTCTGTGGGTGTAGCGTCAGTACCAGAGCGCCTACACTTTACTCATAGTTCTACAACTAATCCTGATACAGTCAGAATTGAAAAACACTGCACCATTCTCATCCACAAAATGCTTCATCGCTCTGGAAGTACAGATTTTAAAAGAAGGAAAAAAGGGGACCAACAGGTAGTGTGATGCTTAAGGCCTGGATCCCACATGATCAACTCTGTGGTTCAAGTCCTGGACCCAGAGGCCTGAAAAAAAAAAATAATGCCAGGTGCATGTGTGTGCATGTCCAGTATCCCAAGAGGAGAATGGAGGAGAAAGGATTGCAGCATAGCCATCCGCCCGGGAGATGATTTCTTACATCTCCTCTTTTCCTGTCTCTCTCTGACTATGGCAAAAAGAAAAAAGAAGAAAGGAAGAAAGAAGAAAGAAAGAAGGAAAAAAGAAAAAAGAAAAAGAAAGAAAGAAAAGAAGGAAGGAAATAAGGAAGAAGAGAAGGAAAAGAAAAAAGAGTGATTCAGAAATACACCAAATGGGAGCCAGTAAGTGGCATGTTGTTTAAGTTGCTAGATTCCCACATGGTCAACTACGGTTTGAGTCCCAGACATGGCAGCTTGAAAATTGCACCAGGCACACATGTGTGTATGTCCAAAATCCCAAGAGGAGAATGGAGGAGAAGGGTTTGTGAAGTGGCCACCCCTGAGGGAATGATTTCTCACTTTCTCTTTCTCTGTCTCTCTGTCAATCCAATGAGCGCACATGCCCTACAGCAAAAAAAAAAAAAAAAAAAAAAAAAAAAAAAAAACCCTCTTAAAAAAAGAGAAAAGACAAAAAGAAAGAAAGCTTCTTACCTCTGTGGCAGATTCACCTGTCATATGGGAACTCCCCATACAACTCATTAATTGATCGGAGGCAGGAGTGATCAGAGGAGAGATTAAAACTGACTTTAAGTGAGAGCAATTAACAGAACAGTGTTGATCATGGTAACTGAGCAGAGGGAAAACTAAAAGACTTGTACAAACCCCAAGAATGGTTTTGGTCATATAAGATTATTCCTTGTAGCAAATCCACTGTAACCGGATCCTCAAAGACCAATTTTTTAATGTTATAACATGAAAACATTTTCATTTTTCAGAGCTCTGTGTTGCAATGTCTACCCTACAGTTCCAACTGCATCTTCCCATCAGATAGCCACTGATAATACTGGCTAACATTTATTGAGCTCTCATGACATGCCAGGCAATGTGCAAAGCACTGTTAGTATAGGAGATCCATTACTCTTCCCTGAAACCAATGCAATGAGTCATGTTCTTCTTATACAAAAAAAGAGTGATTTTGGAGCAATTAAGTAACTTTCCAAGAGTACCCTGCTAGAAAGAAAATGATGGAGGTAGGATCAAGCTGGGACCTGTCTAACCAAAGTCCCTGCTTTTTTTTTTCTTGAGAGATTTATGCTATAGGGCACATATGCTTGCCAGAGAGACAGAGAAACAAAAAGTGAAAAATCATCCCCCAGGAGATGCGGTCATGCCACAATCCCTTCTTCTCCATTCTCTTCTTGGGATTTTGAGCACACGTGCCCATGTCTCCAGAGTGAGTTTTAAGCCCTACTGGGTCCAGGGCTCAAACCATCGTCAACTATGTGGGAGTCCAGCAATGTAACTATTACACCATCAGTTGGTCCCCTACTCTTAATGACTATGTCAGGCTGCCTGAATGGACAGGACCTAATTACCATCACACTACCCACAGGACATATAACTGTGTTCTAGGCAAAAACTAGGTGGACCGAGAAAGGATGCTAGAGCTGGCAAGCTCTGCTTATTCTACTGCTTCCTTGAGGCAAGATAGGATTCTATCTGGGTGTCAAATGTCTTCAGAACTCACTCGTTCCCAGCTTATGCAGTTTTTACACTTGTTCGGACTTGCAATCAAGATGCTTGCACAGCATCATGTGTAGGACATGTCTGAGAAACAATGGCTTATCAGCAGCTGTCATCTGCTTGCCTTAGCTCTGTATTGAGTAGTGTCCTTAGTTACACTGGTCAGTCTTGCCTCTTCCTCTCACAGAGTTCTCTCTGCTCTGAATGGTGTGACCTTCTGTGTCTACCTGTTACATTTATCCAACTAAGGAGGGAACTCATTATCTACAGGCATAGATCACAAATATCAGTCCTAGAATATAAGGAATAATTTATCTTTTTCTCGATTGCTTTTGACTAAATAATAGCAATAATTTTCAAGAACAGATTGTGAGTTTCATTCTAAACAGGTAAACTATCATTTAATCAGTTCTGCTTATTACAGCAATTTCAAGGTCTCCAAGGATAGGCCATAGTAACAGTGCTTTGCTGATCTAGTTTCTACAAAAAAACAACAACAACAAAAATCTATTAAAAGAAAACTCTTTAGAACAGATGTGTTGACAAATCCCTGTCCACAAAGCAGTCAAGCTACTTAGCAAAAATGTGGGTTCAGTGTTCACTCTCTCTGTTGTAATTCATGTCTGCTGAGTCTCAGTAGGGGTGGGCTGGAGGGGGGTAGTGGGGAGGACTGAGAAGGAAGCGTTACCAGAACAAGGTGAGGATGAGAACACAGCCACAGGGTGAAGTCAGATGGAGTCATGGAGGGAAAGAAAGAAGGGACAGGGCAGGACAGTTCAAACCAAAGTTGCAGAGACAACTGCCAAAAAGCAGGAAAAATGATACAACGGCATTTACCAATCCCAGTGATTCTTTCCCTCAATACAGCAATGCTACATCATCTTTCATTTTATGCTTTCTCTGCCTCCAATGTACTGTATTAGAAAAATACTAGATTCGCAAACCTAAAACCTGTGAGTCTTCTTTGACTCTTCTCTCTTTCTCACACCAGCACTGAGTCCATCACCATGTTCTTATCCCTCTTCCACTTTGTTGTACTCAGACCTGTCTCTTTCCACTCCTGCTACTACCTGTCTGGCAGACTTTTCCTTTGACAAACTCTTGGAAAGCATTTTCTGCATCCTGTTGATTGTGAAAGTGTTTTTCTCATAAAAAGTTGTCAAGATGCTTGACGAAGTGGTAGTCGGTTGGTGAGAGATAAGGTGAATATGGTGGATGACGCAAAAATTCACGGCCCAATTCATTCAACTTTTGAAGCGCTGATTCTGTGATATGTGGTGGAATGTTGTCATGGGGGAGAATAGGGCACTTTCTGTTGATCCTTGCAGGCAGTAGACGTTGCAGTTTTGGTGCATCTCATCGATTTGCTAAGCAAACTTCTCAGATGCAATGGTTTCCCTGGGATTCAGAAAGCTGTAGTGGATCAGACCCACAGCAGACCACAACACAGGTACAAGGATCTCGTTTTGGTGTGAGGTTAGCTTAGGAAAGTGCTTTGAAGCTTCTTCTCAGTCCAACCACTGAGCTGTTCACCACCAGTTATCATATAAAATCCACTTTTCATTGCATGCCACAATCCAAAATAGAAATGGTTCGTTGTAGTTGCATAGAATAAGAGAAGATGACAGTTTAAAATGACAATCTTGGGACAAGCAGTTGGTGAATGGCTATGTTGCTGGACTCCCATGGAGTCCACCACGGTTCAAGTCCTGGACCCGATGGCTTAAACTCACACTGGGCATGTGTGCGTGCATGACCAAAATCCCAAGAGGAGAAGGGATTGCAGCGTGGCCATCCCCCTGGGGGGCTGACTTCTTGCTTTCTGTCTCTCTGTCTCTCTCTGTCTTTCTGGTGAGCACGCAAGCCCTATAGCAAAAAACTCTCAAAAAATAAATAAATAAAACGACAATCTTTTTGATTTTCAGTTAGCTCATGAGATACCTAGTTATCAAGTCTTTTCAACTTTTCAATTCACTACAAATTCGAATAACCATAGAATGGTCAACATTGACCTCTTTGGCAACTTCCCATGTAGCTGTCAGAGGATCAGTTTTGATGATTGCTCTCAAATGCTCACTGTCAATTTCTGATGGTCAGCCAGTATGCTCCTCATCTTCAAGGCTTTCATCTCCTTTGCAAAACTTCTTGCACTGTACTGTACATTCATTAGCAGTTCCTCGGCCAAATGCATTGTTGATGATGTGAGTTGTCTCCTCTGCTTTATGACCCGTTCTGAACTGGAATAAGGAAATCAATTGAATTTGCTTTTTATCCAATATCATTTCCATAGTCTGCAGTTCCTGCCCACCCCAGATCCCCTTGCATTTCTGCTCTCACACCAACCCAACTCGCCAGAGTCCCTGGAGGCAAGGGAGAACCTCTTTCACACTTCACCAATATTCAGAGACCATGTCACCAAACCACACCATAACGATCACAGTCTAAAAACCTGTAGCCTTTTCCTTCCTATCATCCAGTCAAGCCTTGCTCCCACCCATTCTTCACCCAACAGCCCAAAGAGTATTAAGTAAAATGCAAAACATCACCTCATTACATCTACACAGTCTTTCTACTGCCACCTTTGTCCTCCCTCCTCCTGCTCCAAGGCCAACATGATGCATGAATTCCTTAAATGGTTCTCCCATGACATTCCAAACAAACTCTGAACTTTTAGAATGATGGACAAGAGAATTCAAGATTAGATTCTGCCTACACTTCCCAATTCATCTTGTCTCTCCTCTCTCTTACCAGTTTGGGTCTATACTCTAGCCAGCATCCTCAACCCTGAGTATTTCCCATCTCAATAGCTTTGCCCACTCAGCTCTCCATGTAGATTGACTCTTCACCCTCACTTGTTCTTCCTGCTCATCCTTCAGTTCTTCAGTTCTGACAGTAAATCAGGAGCATGGTGATTTTAGATCATTGTAATACAGTTAGTCAAGTTGAATATGTCTTAGATATGCAAGGGAATATTCAAAAAATCATGGAAAATGTGTATTATTATTAAAAAAAACATGGATTTCAGAAATTTTTGTACCAAAATAAGCTTATACTTTAATTATATTTCTAATGAACTTTTTAAAGTAGATAGATAGATGGATAGATGATAGATGACAGATAGATATATAGATAGATAGGTAGGTAGATAGATTAGATACATAGATAGATAATAAAGATGACAGATAGATAGATAGATGATAGATAGAGATAGATAGATAGATAGATAGATAGATAGATAGATAGATAGATATAGATAAATATAAAAAGATAAAGAACAAGCTAGGGCATAGATCAGACTTTCCCACTGTGCTTCCCCTGAGTTCTTTTAGTCCTTTTGACTTGCCCCTCTCAGAGCCTGATCATTGTCAGTCTTCTAATCACCAAAAGATAGCCCCTTCTGGAGCAAGAACTCTGTCAGGATATCTTTAACATCAGCCTACTGCTCCTGACACAATAGCTACTGCTTCTCCAATGAAAGAATCCATGCCCACACCAAAATTTTCAATGTAATGAAACTACTACTAGCAAAAAGTGCATGTTAAAACAAGGCGGGTAGGGAGTAAACACTTTCCATAAGCAGCAGCAGTAAATTTTTATTTTCACATCATTTGAATTTAAAAAAATATATAAATAATATATCTGGTTGATTAAAATGGAATTTTTATTCAATATGAATAGGGATTTTTTTAATTTTGTGAGGTATTTGAATTGTTTTCTCTGATGGAATCCTATCTGCAGTTAATCAGTGTGTTTATTGATGTTTCTATAAATGTATCTGTACTGAAGCACAGTTTATTTTCTGGACCACAGAGCTCTAATTTCAACCACCCCAGAGAATACCCATCATTTTCATCCAATTCCTTGACTTCATAGGAGGTCTTCCTTTCTCCTCAGTGAGACAAATGAACCATTTTCCATCATTTAAGCTCACAGTGGCTGCTGCTATAGTGGAAGTCCTTTGCACAAGAGAGAACAATTCATTAAGCACTCAACAATACTACCTTAAGTACCACAAGGAGAAATTAAGGACCCAGATTAACACCCTGCCATTGAGGAACATCCATTTTTAGATGCAAATAATCAGCAACCTTGAAGAAACTGCTGTAAGCACTCTATTCTTCCCAGTCTATCAACCTTTTTCCTCCATTTGCTTTTTCCTGCCCTTTTCTGCTTTCCTGGCCTCTCTGTCCATTGGCCCGAGGCTTGACATTAACAGTCCCAAGGAACTCAAAGCTTCCAGAGTAATAAATATCAAATTCATTCATGGTTCCTTCCCTCAACTTTTACTGCTCAAGGGAGGGGGAGCTCCAGTACTTTCTCCCACTACTGGAGAGCTGTTTTCAAATTAGTTAACATTTCTGCATTATAACCTGTACTGATAGAAGACATGTCTACACAATTGGTTATACAAGTTTATTATATTAGATGAGATCATGAATATAAAAATATGTAGCATCATAAAGTGCTACATGAACTTCACCACCGTGAAGACATTTAGGATAATTTTTTTTTAAGTAAAAAGGTAAGAACTAACCCTACAACACCACCTGGACCAAACAGCTCCTCTGATCTTGATTTATAATTCTGGCCAAATTTATAGACCCAAAGCCGACCTCAGTTTTTAAGAATGTATATACAATGGGGGATAGGACTGATGCAGAAAGGATTGCGGCGGGGAGGGGTAGTAAATTCAGTGACAAAGACAAGAATGTACTCAATCCCTTTGGGAAATGCTGCTTACAATAAGTATAAGAACTATGGTAATAACATTATTAATAATACATGGGTAATATTTATTAAGCAATGTACTATGCCAGGCACTCTTCTAAGTGCTTTATACATATTAGCTCTCTCTCCCACCAACAGTGCTAAGAGATATAAACTGAAGAGAGAAAAATGAAGGCACCGAGATTACATAACTCAGCCTTCTGAGTCAGGAATCCACACTCTTGACCAGTGCACTCGATTGCCTTTAAACATAGCGCTTAAGCACATGGATTATACTGCCAAACTGCCTAGAGTTGAAGCCACTGCACCATTTACAATTACCCTCCAATTAATGAGACAATGAATCCCCAGCACATGGTAAACACACAGTAGATGTTAGCTGGTGACACGCTGGCTCAATTTGCTTTTCTTTGCTTCTCAAACAATTAACTGGCTTTGTTGGTTGTTTCAAAGCAAAGCAGGTTTTTAAGGCAATATATTTAAAATAAGATGCCAAGTGAAACCCCATGCAATGTATAGTAAACCGTCTGCACTGCAACCATTAATTTTGTTAGGTCATACTCTCCCAGGCTTTGCAGTGGAATGGGGCAGCAAGAAACCAGAGCATTCATTTCACCATTTGCTCCATGCTAAGAGGGTCCTCTGTGAATAGAATTAATTGAATTTTTGGTCCCCAAATCAATCCATACAGGGTAAAGCAGACACAGCCTAAGGTCTGTCTTTCGAAACAGATAAGATAAAAGAAGGAACAAGACGATTTTAGATCATTTTAATGTAGTTAGTCCAGTTGAATAATTTAAGTTAAAATTCCCTGTTTAGCCCTAATGATGGTTTTTAAAAATGAAATAATTTGGGTAATTGTCCCAGATTTCCATTTCATTTTGTGTGTATCGACAAAGCTTAGATATGCAATTGAGAAACTCAGTTTTAAAAAGACCAGGTACTTAGCTATCTGTCCAGGTAGAAGAAAGAATCTTCAGCATTCTATTTTTTTCCTTGGTCAGGGCCATCATTAGCTAGTTTTTCTTCATGAGTTCTCTGTCAATACTTCCCTCCAGTCCTTACTATGATGGGAAAAATATGATCAATTATTTCATAATAGGGTGTGAGTTACTCAGTATATGATGCCTCTCTGGATTATTTGCAATTTAGAAAAGAGCCACTATTTGAGGGAAAAGCTTAACAGAAAGCAATGAATCATTATCGGTGGCATTTCAAATATCCACAGTAGGCCTATATCTTTGAGCAAGAAAACTTCCCAGCTTCCTGTCAAATCCACAGGCATCTATTTACACTGTATCGACTGAAAACACTTCAAAAATTTTGGCATTTTAAGAATCAGCAATATCATCATGATATCGTAAAAACCAAAGCAATATGAACCTTCATTAATGGAAAATAACAGATGATAGGATTATCTATTCAGAATTCCAAAAAGCTATGAAATAACAAAAGGCACTTTTCCACTAAAAAATGTAGATGTTTTCTATGTTTCAGTATATTAGCTAGGGGAAACTTTTTTTTTTTTTTTTTTTTCTTACTGTAATGACATATATGCTCTTAAAAGCATTGCAGTTAAGTAAGTCTGACCTGGATTTTTGGCATCAGACACATGATTGTTTTTGATATAAGAAAGGGAGGTATAGACAAGTACAATGATCACACAAGGAAGGCACAGACTCATGAATAATACACACTTTCAGAGGAGACAAAAAGGTCAGAAGATACATGGTATAGTTAGTTGTGTGTCTGTAAGAACAAAATGTATATATGTGTATGTGTCCCTAAGGAAACAATATCTCCAGCTAAGTTTTAGAGACAATACAATAGTCTTGAATTTTTACCATTTTCTTTCAACAGCCATAAAAAACAACAATGGTAATCTTTGTAAGCTTTATGCTGATGTGTCCAGACACATCTTTATAAAGCAACATTTAAAATCCAAATTTTGGGACTGGCAGGTGGCATAATGGTTATTTCACTGGACTCCTACATTGTCAACCACAGTTCAAGTCCCGGGCCCAGTGGCTTAAAACTACCACCAGGGTGCATATGCGTGTATGCCCAAAATCATGAGAGGAGAATGGAGGAGAAGGGACTGTGGCATGGCCATCTCTCCTGGGTAGTGATTTCTCACTTTCTGTCTCTCTGGTGAGTGCATGCATTCTATATCCAAAATCTCCCTTTAAAAATAAATAAAATCCAAATTTAGAATAATTACATCATGTAATGATTTGATCACTCGCATCATCAGAGCTACCTTTTTTTTTTTAATTGCCACAGGGGTACATGTACTCATAGAGTGCAGAGAAACAGAGAGAGAGAGAAAGGTAGAAAGCATCCCTTAATGGAGCATGGTCACAACATAATTCCTTCTCCTCCATTTCTCCATTACATCAGAATTTGGGGCAGACACACATGCACATGTACCCAGCATGTTTTTCAGGCCTCTGAGACCAGGACTCAAACCACAGTTGGCCATATGGGATGGCTCCATTAACTACTAAGCTGCAGGGCTGGCCCAGAGCAACTATCTTTAATAGTCAAATTACATTGTGTATGTATTGTTGGGCATAGCACGATACTATATAGTATTTCATTCCACCCTCTATGAGCAAGAATATGTTTTTTAAATTGTGCTAAAAATACACATAGCATAAAATTTACCATTTTAGCTATTTTTAAGTGTACTGTGTAATATTCAGTGTATTCACATTGCTGTGTAACCAATCTCTAGAACTTTTCATTTTGCAAAACTGAAACTCTATGCCCATTAAACAACAACTCCCCATCCTGCCTCACCAAAACTTGGTAACCAACATTCTACCTCTTTTTCTATGTATGCTACTCTCTATATCTTATTTAAGTGGAATCATACAGTATTTGTCTTTTTGTGACTGGCTTATTTCACGTAGCATAATGTCCTCAAGTTCATCTATGTTGTAGTGAATATTAGAATTTCCTTTCGTTTTAAGGCTGAATCTAGTTCATCATAGTACGTATTACATTTCATTCATACATTCTTCTATCAATGGACACTTGATCACGTCTACCTTTTAATGCTGCTAGGAACAAGGATGTACAAATATCTGCTTTCAATTTTTGTGGGTGTATAGTCAGAAGTGGAATTGCTGAATCATATCATAGTTTTATTTTGAATTTTTGAGGAACTGCCATGTTGTTCCATAACACCTGTATTTTACATTTCTATCAACAGTAAACAAGGGTTCCCATTAATCCACATTCTTGTCAACACTTGTTATTTTGTATTTTTTCTGATGGCAGCCATCATGATGTATATGAAGAAGAATTAATTTTTTAGGACATGTTTCCAGGATAGGGACCAGCAGTTAGCGTAACGGCTATGTCGCTGGACTCCCATGTAGTCGAACGTGATTTGGGTGCTGAACCCATTGGCTTAAACTCATGCCAGGCATGTGTGTGTGTGTGCCCAAGACCACAGGAGGAGAATGGAGGAGAAGGGATTGCGGCATGGCCATACTCCCTGAGGGGTGATTTCTTGCTTTCTGTCTCTCTGTCTCTCTCTTTCTGGCGAGCGCACACACCCTATAGCAAAAACACCTCTCCAAAAAAAACAAAAGAGACATGTTTCCAGGATCAGCAGATGGCATAATGGTTACAGCATTGGACATCCACGTAGTCGACCACAGTTCGAATCCCAGACATGGAGCGTGAAACACAGTGGGCACATGTGTATGCATGCCCAAAATCCTGAGTAGAGAATGAAGAAAGGGATTGTGGAATGGCCATCCCCTCTCTGTTTGTCTATCCAGCAAGCATATGCCCCCTATAGCAAAAATCTCTATTAAAAAAAAAAGGTGGGGGGACTAGCAGATGGCATAATGGTTACATCACTGCACTCCAATGTAGTCAATGTGATTTGAGTCCCAGACCTGGTGGCTTGAACCTCATGCTGAGCATGTGTGAGTGTGTGCCCAAAATCCTAGGAGAGGAATGGATTGAGGCATGGCCATCCGCCATGGGGGGGGGGGGGGAGCGGCAGTGATTTCTCATTTTCTCTCTCTCTCTGTCTCTCTTATCTCTCTGGCAAGTGCACCCTATGGCAAAAATTTCTCTCTCAAAATAAAAAAATATTTATTTCCCTAATGTGAGAGTCAAGACTTATTCATTGATTAAACTCAGTATTATATTTTATTGTTGAAGAAAGTGTTTGGAACCAAACTTACATGTATTTAAATTGCAACTTCACTATATTCTATTTTCTTCTCCAGTGACATAGGAATATTCATATAATCCTTATAAGATTAGTCCAAAAACTAAATAAGTTAATGTAAATGAAGCACTTAGTTTGATGCCTAACTTATTGTAAGTACTTGTTCAAGAGTGGTAGTTGGCATGGATAGTAAAGCTGATGTTGGAATGAGACAATTTACAATATCAAGATACACACCCATAAACATCTTACCATCTTGTTGGGAGGAGATCACTAACTCACATGGGACATCTAAATAAGGACAGTGAATAATTCTGGGGCATCCAAAATGGATTGAAGAAGTTATACAGAGGCAGAAATCAGTCTACTGATTTCAAAGCACTTATTGTTCATAAAACTTAGGGAGTAGAAGAAAGAGAAAAATGCTTCTTCTATCCCCTTTCCTTCATTTCTATGATTTTTTTGGGGGAGAGAGAGGTTATTTTCTATAGGGCGCATGCACTCACCAGAAAGACAGAGAGAGACAAAGAAACAAAGAGACAGAAAGCAAGAAGTCACCCCCCAGGGAAAATGGCCATGCTGCAATCCCTTCTTCTCCATTCTCCTCTCAGAATCTTGGGCACACATGCACACATGCCCAGCATGAGTTTAAGCCACTGGGTCCAGGACTCAAACCGCAGTCGACTACATGGGAGTCCAGAGACATAGCCATTATGCCAACTGCTGGTCCCCATATCTGTGATTTTTTATCCATAAGATGATTCCCAGATTGAAAAAGAGATCCAAGTGAACTTTAGAATTCATTGTATCCCAAAATAAGGAGTCAAACAGGGATCAGCGGATAACTTACTGGTGAGGCAAACCACCAGAGGCAGGAGAACCTGAAGACAAATATGGTAGTAAGGAAGAAACCCTGAGATGGTGGGCAAGTTTTAAAGAGCAGTGGGCAATAAGAATGGGCCTAGGAAAAGAGATAGTTTGTACTGCTATCTAGTGGCAAATATTCAGTCACTGGAGTTAGGAGACCAGAAGCAGGAACCTAGAAACCAGGACAAGTATCTAAATTAGATACATCCTAGAGCAACTGCTGAATCAGGCAAAATATCAAGGAAGGCCTAGGAAAACAAGGAATTAGTTACTGGAATTGAGTACTGAAACAAAACGAGAGCCTATTAGCATTCCCAAGAAATCTAAGAAGGAGATCGGAAAACAGTCATTGAGCCCTCTGATTGATCCCCTATCAAAAATTACCCTGACCAAAAAAACAGGCTCAAAACGGTGAACTTAAGCAGTGGCACCATCAGAAAGAACCAAAAGAACTATGGAGACAAGAGATAAGAACGGTCTTCCCAAGAATTCTCTCTACTAGAATTGGAAATGACCTGGAAAGCCTGCAAGGGGTGGGGGTGGGGGAGTGAGCTTATACTCTAGTCAATGAACATCTGGCCCATGAATGATTAGTGCCTATGAGCCCTCTGTCACGATGCCTTTCATCTTCCACCAACATTGTTTTACCACATTCATCGAACGCCTTTGGCATACAGATCCCTGTTTTGAGTGTTGTGGGTATAGAGACAAGTCACAGTCCTGAATGACTCTCAAAATGCTTTCAATCTAATGGGCAGTGAACATCCTTTGGCAACTCGGAATCTTTACATCAGACACTCTTTGTAGATTATTGTAGCTTCATACCTCTATTATACAACAGAACAGGAACAGAAAGGCAAAGTGATTCTCTGCTCTATGTGAGAGCACACACTGTACCTCTGCACAGACATAAAGCCACAAGAGGTGGAAAGGGGAAATGGGAATTGCTTTATTCATTTCCGGAACATTCTGCAACCACTCAGCTTTGGTCCTCCACTTTGCCATGAAACAATGGGCCAGAATCATAATATTCTGTACTTCTTCTATCTCCTTTTTAAAATGGAAATGATTATGGTATCCACCTCAAAAAAAAATTAAACACTCGATAAAAGTCAATCTTAGAAATTATGTTTATAATAGCCTCTTCCTATATACATTAAAATTCTGAGAAATTAGATTAACTTGGCCACAGTGGTTACTTTAACCAGTGTTGGAGATGAAAAAAAAATACTTAAATTCCCTCTCTTCAAATTCCTCCCAACATATGTTCCTGGTTCTCCTCACCACAAATCTGAAAAATTGGAAAGATTTCTTCAGTATTATGAAGAAAAAAACTTTATATCTCAGTAATATACGACAGCTTTAAAATAATGTAATGTAACATAGCTTTAAATAAAATAATTACACAGTATATTCTTAAAACTGAAGATAGAGAAAAGAAAGAAAGTAGGAAGGAAGAGAGAAAAAAGGAAATAGAAAGGAGAAAGGGAAGGAAGGTGGCAGTGAAGTAGAAAACAAGGGAGGGAAGAGATTATCATAGTTCTATTTCAGATTAAAGTACATTATATTTGGCACTTCGGGATTTGGTCCCAGTGCTTTAAAATGGGTAATTATTTATTACTCATGCAATAATGTTTACTTAGTGCCTACTCTGTGCCAGATACTGTTATAGGCATCAGAGAATCTACGGTATGCAAAGACAAAATTCAACCTCACAGAGCACAGCTAATTAGGAGAAATAGACACTAATTAAATTAATATATAATATAATGCAAGAAATGACAGGTTTCCTAAATAAAAACTTAGCAAAATACAGTGGGAGAAGAGGAAGATACTTTAGATAGGTGGTCCCTAAAAAGATGATGTTTGAGATAAAAACAGAAGAATGTAAGGGGAAGGACACTGCAATAATCTAGGAAAGCATTCTAACCAAGGTGACAGCAAGTCACCTTGCTAAAGCGAGAATGAGCTTAATAGATACAAGTAATAGCAAGGATACTAGTTGAGAAACTATAGGAGAGTAAGAGAGGGCATATGGCAAGAGAGAAAATCACAGAGACAGGTAGAGGCCAGATCACCAAGACCAAGAAAGGGTTTTGGAATTTGTTGTAAGCACAATAGAAAATCTCTGTGGACACTTTTTAATAGACAAGTTGCATGATCTGATTTGTCAAAAGATCATCTGAATGCCATGTAGAAATACACTGCAAGCAGACAAGATCGAGAACTGGAAGCTATAGCATTGTGTAGGTGAGCAATGAGGTCGGCTGGAGCAGCTGTAATTGAAGTGACAATGGTAGTAGAAGTAGCTGCAGTAGCAGAAGTAGCAGTAGTAGCAGTTAGAATGGTGGATTTCAGGACATATACTAAAGGTAGAGCTGTCAGGCTTCTTGATGAATTAGCTATTGAAAGTAAGACCAACAGAAATGAAGGATTCTCCTGTGTTTTAGCTTTATCAGCTGGTGGAATAGTGAATCTCTTTAGTGAAATGGAAAGGATTTGGGGAGAAAATGGGTTAATCAAAAGCTATGCTCTAGACACTTTAAGTTTGGGATACTTCTTAGCTTGGTGGAGAAGTTGAGCAGAGAGTTAGACAAAAGTCTGTGGAAGAACCTGGAGTAGAAGGTCTAATTTTAGAAGGCATCAACTCTTAGATGAAATAGGAGGAGTTCACTAGATAATGATTAGAAAGTAAATAAAGGAAGACTGGAGACTTAAGCACAGGTCATACTAGCAATTAGAAGCCTATAAAACATGACGATTCAGTCGAGAAACAGAATGAGCAAGCAGTCTGATAGCAGGAAAATTAGGAGATAAGAAATCAAAACTATAGGGTATCCAGGGAAAAAAAAAAGTAAATAAAGGACCTGGAAATACAGTTCATAAAATTAATACAGATGACTCAGGAAAAAAGATATTCAACCTTTGTCAAAACAAGGAAAAATAAAATTTAAGCTTCACTGTAATACCATTGTTCATTCTTCAGATGAACAAAGACCCAATGGTTTAACAACACAGTATGTTAGCAAGGCTATGGGAGACAAAAACAGTCTCAGCCATTGTGGTGGGAGGGAATATAAATTGTCATATTCACCTCAGAGAGCAGCTTGGCAATATCGAATTTGCAAGTGTAAATATACCCTTTGACCAAGCAGTTCTACTTCTGGGAATTGATCTTATAGCATATTTAGATATACACAAAATGACAAATATACACATTTTAGAATTATATTCAAGAGTGAAAGGTTGGAAACAACTTAAATTTATAGCATCATGGAACTGGTTAAATAAATTTTGACTCATCTTGAAAATGGAATACTAACTGGCTATTTAACAAAATAAGGCAACTGCATAGGTACCATATGGAAATCTCCTAAAGAAATATAATTCAGTGAAACAAGTCAGAGTTTAGATTTGCATTTTAGTAAGTTATCTATCTCTTATATTAGAAAACAAAAGAAAATATGTACAATATCCCTGGATACATGTAGATATCTCTAAGAGGATAAACAGTAATCTGGTTATGGGATTGCCTTTGGTCATGAGAACTAAACAGAGTAGAAAAGGAACTTTCTCTCAATTTATATCTTTTTTGTATCTTTTGAATTTTATAGCATGTACATATGTGGCCTGCTCAAAAAGTATTTTTAAAAAATTAAGGAGAGGCTGGCAGATGGCGTGGTGGTTAAGGGTGCTGGACTCTTACATGGCAGACTGCGGTTCGAGCCCAGACCTGACAGCTTGCTTTTTCACTTCCTCCCGCCCCCCATCCCTCTCTGGTCAAATTAAAACAAAGAAACAAACAAATAAATAAATAAACAAAGTGAAATAAAATACTTCTTAATAAAAAGTAAGGAAAGAGTTCTATCAAGAGGTCAAATAAAATAAGGACTGAAAATTCACCATTGCTAATTAACCATTACAGGTGTTTGGTGGTCTGAATAAGAGTGAATTCTTTGGAGTGATAGGGATGAAAACTTGATTGGATATTCAAGAGAAACCAGGTGGTAAATTATAGCAGTAGTGAACATAGAATTCTATAGCGGAAAGAACACTGACCTTGGCTTCTACTTATGACCAAGCCATTTCCTATCCTTTCAACGTGGGCAGTTTTCTTAACTTTTGTAATTATCAGGGACTTCATGAGTAAGACAAAGAAAACCATATTTGCCCAGCCTACTGAAGAGCATTCTTATTGGGCTCAAGCAACTGTATTTTCATTGGTAAGCTATGAAACGCTATTGGATAAAACATGTCATTATTGTTATTGCTACCTAAGAACTCTTGAGCCATAAAAGAAATCCTAAAAATAAAAATGTAAATTGGAGAGTTTAAAATTTAGTCTTTGCTGTACTGCTTCATTTTTTATAATTCAATCTATAGTGTATTTTAGGTGTAACTACCTTGCTGCTTTCTTAAATGCTTCTTTTCTTCCCAAATGGAAATAAATTTTATTTCTGATTTAAAACTCATTGGTTTTGGGGCCAGCAGGTGGCATGGGGATTAGGTGCGTTGGAATCCCACATGGCCTACTGAAGTTCAAGTCCCAGACCTGGCGGCTTGCTTTCTCACTCTCTCGCTCTCTCTGGTCAAATTTAAATGAATAAATAAATAAATAAAGTTAAATAAAATAACTTTTTAAACAAACTCATTGGTTTTAAAACCATAGTTTTAGCAAAAAGCTTTTAAAACCAACTATTTATCCTTACTTTAACAATATTGGGTTAATATAGTAATATATAAAGTTATAAAGTGAAAGGGGTCAGTAGGTGGTATGGTGGTTAAGGCTCTGGATTCCCACATGGCTGACTGTGGTTCAAGTCCTGGACCTGGCTTTTGAAAATCATGCAATTGTATGTCCCCTCTCAATATATACTGAATGTCAGCACTCTATGGCAGGAACTGAATGATTGGAAAATATGAAAGCATGGACAGCGTTGATGATACTGGAGATAGTGGGGGAAGAGGGTGGGAAATGGGCAAGGGTTAGAGGGAGGGAAGCAAGAGGAAGAAGAAAGAAGCAAAACATTTAAGAGACCCAAAATTGAAAGAAATCTATTAATGATAATGTATATTATAATGTCTTTGGCTGGACTGGTTGAGTATATTCATGATGGAAAAATTATTTGGTATGCTGTAATGATACATACACACTGATTGAATGCAAAGAGAGAGAGAGAGAGAAAGGAAGAAGAATGGAAGAAAGAAGAATGGAGAAAGAAGAAATAAATAAAAAGAAAAAGAAAGGAAAGGAAAGAAGAAAAAAGAGAAAGAAGAGAGAGAAAGAAGGAAAGAAGGAAAGAAGGAAGGGAGGGAGGGAGGGAGGGAGGAAGGAAAAGAAAAAGAAGAAAAGAATGCAGCATGCATATATGTATGTGCCCAAAATCCTAGGAGGAGAATGGAAGAGAAATCATTGTGGTGTGGCCCTCTTCTCTAAGGGGTGATTTCTCACTTTTTCTGTCTCTGTCTCTCCTTAGGGAGTTTATGCACCCTATGGCAAAAACCTAAAAAAAAAAAATCTAAAAAACAACCTCATCAGGGGCCAGTAGGTGACATGATGGTTAAGGTGCTGGATTCCCCAAATGGCTGAGTCTCAGACCTGATGACTTGAAAATCACACTCGGCACCTTTTGGCCAGAATTTTCATCTTCCAATAATTCAACAAAATGATTAACACAAAGGAAAAGAGGAGAGACACCCAATATATGTTCTCTAGGTCTTTAGAAAATGTGGAGTGGTTCCTTTGGCAACATACATGTGAATCTTCAAGAAAGGTGATATTGTTGACATCAAGGGAATGGGTACTGTTCAAAAAAGAATGCCCCACAAATGTTACCATGGCAAAACTGGAAGAGATCGTATTGTTACCCAGGACGCTGCTGACATCGTAGTAAACAAACAGGTTAAGGGTAAGATGAGAATTAGCATGCGGACTCAGCATAGTAAGCATTTCTAAAGGAAATCGTGCCAGGCACATGTGTGTGCATGCCCAGAATTCCAAGAGGAAACTAGAGGAGAAGGATTGTGGCACATCGTCCCCCCTGGGGGGGGGGGGGTGATTTCTCACTTTCCCTTGTCTCTGTCTCTCTCTCCAGTAAATGCATGAGCCCTATGGCAAAAAGCAAAAAAAAAAGGAATACCACAACAGTCTCATTTCCCAGTATAGCTGCTTTAATTAGTATGTTTTTAAAAATCTTTCCAGGCATTTTTCTATTACAACCAATAATACAAACAATATCCTTATATGCACTTATTTTGAATTTAAACAAAAACAAGCTGACCCCTCCTGACACTTCTTAATTCAAAACTGAAATATTGGCCACAGTGTCCCCCTCTCTGAAACATGCATTACTCATGCACATCTGACTTACATTGGGAAAATCGGTACCTTTTTCTCTGGTGTGAACAAAGCGTATATGAGCCAGCCCATGCCATGGAAGTCAAAGCAGCTGGATTTCACATGGCCGCCTGCATAGTTTGAGTCCTGGACCTGGGTACCTTGAAAAACATATCAAGTGCATGTGTGCATGTACCTGAAATCCCTAAAGGAGGGAGAAATGGAGGAGAAGGGATTGCGGCACGACCATTCCCAATAGGGAAGTGCTTGCTCACTTCCTCTCCTCTCTGTCATGCACTAAAAACTAAATTAAAAACATTTTAACTGTGAATAGAAGCAACCAGTTTTGATGTTAGCGCCTTCCTAAATGTTGAGTTCCTGGACTGAGTAGAGTAGCAGTCATGGCAGCTGATTCTACTCTGCCAGATAATTCTTATTTCATTGAAAGCTGGGCCATAGGGCAATAGGCTGGATAGATGTCCTACAGAATACAAAATGTAAAACTCTCTCTGCTACTAAAGCCTTTGGCCAAGATAATTAGGAATCACCTAATTTAGCCCTGAACACTCAGCAGTGAATAGCATATTCCTACTTGAAAGAGAAATTGTAAGACATAATAAATATTCTTTTTAATCAAATTAATCTTTGTTTGCATAAGCAGACCCATCTCTAAGGCAGGCCCACGAACAGAATTTGCGCATAAATCATGCAATATGCCTCTGTCTACAAATGTGAATTTGCTAGGTGCGGAAATTTAGCATGCACTGCAGGGTTGAAGATACTTCTGTTTTCCTTCTCACCTTCTATTTGTAATATCAATACTTCTGACACCACCAAATCAATGGAAATACAGCCATGTGACCAATTTTTTTAATATTTTTTCTTCTTTTTGGTTGTGTTAGTCTGCTCAGCTATCATAACAAAATATGATAAATTTGGTGGCTTATCCAACAGCAATGTGTTCTCTCTCGGCTCTGTATGCTAAATGTCCAGGAAAGAGTTAAAAGCAGGTCAGTTTTTTCTAGGGCACTCTTCCTAGCTTGCAGATGGCTACCTTCTCCCTATATCCTCACACGTGGAGAGAGAGCTAGCAAATTCGCTGGTCCCATTCTTTTTTTTTTTTTTTTTTTTGAGATTCTTTTTGCTATAGGGTGAATGCACACACCAGAGGGACAAAGAGAGACAGAAAGAGAGAAATTGCCCCCTCCCCCAGGGGGGATGACCATGCTCCAACCCCTTCTCCATTCTCCTCTTGGGATTTTGAGCATGCATGCACATGCGCCTGGTATGAATTTGAAGCTGCCAGGGCTGGGGACTCAAACTGCAGTCAACCATGTGGGAGTCCAGTGATGTAACCATTATGCCATCTGCTGGTCTCTCTGGTCCCCTTCTTATAAAGGACTATAATTTCATCGTAAGGATCCTACCCTCATGATATCATCTAACCCTAATTACTTACTCAAGGAACCTATCTCTAATCATCACATTGAAGCCTGGGACTTCAACATATGAATTTTTAGTGAGATATAAACATCCTGCCCACAATATTAGTCCTTTCTGAGGTTATTTTGTAATTTAAAGGATGACAGAATGAAAAATACCCTGAATTAGAAGTCAGGAGACTTATGTCAAGATGCAACCCAGTACGTCCTTGAGCTTGACACTTAACATCTTTCAGTTTCTGAAACAGGTGGTGGGGACCAGCAGGTGGCATGACGGTTAAGGTGCTGGACACTCCCACATGGCCGACCATTGTTTGAATCCCAGACCTGGTGGCTTGCTTTCTCACATTCTCTCTTTCTCTCTCTCTCTCTCTCATCAAATGAAAATAATGAATAAATAAAATTAAGTAAAATAATTTAAAAAAAATGAAACAGGTGGACTCGGTCCCATCACTAGAGTTAATATCCCATTTACTCAAAGCAAAAAGAACGATATAGAATTTAATTTTTCTAACACCAGATAAAATTGATTTCTATCCAGCTGTGCAAAGATGATTGAATTATAACCTCCATTTTCCTTTTAAAAATTATCTTTTCCAAACAAAAATCCAAATAAATTTCAGCATCTATAGGAGTGATAATTTTAATGTTGAAAAGCCAAATATAATGTATATCAATCACATGACTGATGAATTAACGAAGAGACATTGGGGAACAATCCACCAGAGAAAAAGTTTAAATGATTTAAATTTCTTCTTAATTTCCTTTCATCATCTCACCTTCATCTTTGAATTTACTCCTTCATACTACGATAATGTTATTATGACCAGATTTAATACAATTAGTTAGTAATCTTTCTACTTTCATAGTGATACATAATTGCCTAAGCTTCATTTTGTGAGGGTGATATGTAGGTTACAAGACACTTTCAGAGACTGTGAAATTTTAGATAGTATTTGGGAATTTTGTTACTGAATTCATACATCTTATAAACTCTAAGAATAAAAACATAAACTCCAAATTTATTTAATAAGTAACTTGAGAGCATGATATCTCCATGTAACTCAAGCTATGCTTAAAGTTTTTAAATTAGAAGTGAGCACAGAAGATATTCATTCCACCACGACACCAGGAAGCTATAGAAATGATTTCCACACAACAGGGGATTAATTTTCAGGTGGAATCCAACCAGTAGTGGCTTCCTTATGTCAAATAGCCATGGAAATAGACACAATTATTTCCAGCCCCTCAATATTGGGCAGACCAAAAAACTCAGAGAAACCAAGTTGCAACAATACTTGCAAACAATTAAACTCAACGGATAAAAATAAGGGCAAAGATCTTGCAGAATACAGGGGAGGCACAGGAATCCTCTTGACATTTGATGCAATTATAGATTTGGTACAAATTACATTTGATATAATTACCTAAAGAAATGGTTTGTAAAAACTCTACTTAAAAACTGTCCAGTGCCAGGACCAGCAGTTAGCATAATGGCTATGTCGCTGGACTCCCATGTAGTCGACTGCGGTTCTAGTCCTGGACCCGGTGGCTTAAACTCACGCCAGGCACGTGTGCGGGCGTGCCCAAGATCCAGAGAAGAGAATGGAGGAGAAGGGATTGCGGCGTGGCCATCCCCCTGGGGGGTGATTTCTCACTTTCTGTCTCTCTGTCTCTCTCTGTCTTTCTGGCGAGCGCACGCGCCCTATAGCAAAAACCTGTCCAAAAAAAATTTAAATAAAACAAAACTGTCCAGTGTCGTTGGAAATATAACAACTAAATATCCTCTTTTAATAGTAACTGTGACTCTGCAGCAACCCATGTCCATTCTGACGCATGCAGGGTATGAGACCCAGAAAAGGAGCTCTTCAAAAGGCCCAGCTCTAAGTCAGAAATATTTCTGATTCACACTCACCCAAGGTCTCACCAATTCACTTGTGGAAGAGATAAAAGTCACTGTTAAATAACAACAGTTCAGTATTAATTTAGTTTGTGGTTATTCATGTTTAAATTAATCTAAAGTGTAACAGTGCTCATTTCATAGCATGGGTTTAATTATTACCAGTTGTACATAAGACCTTCAGCCGTTGGTACAGAGTGTTGGCCAGATTGAGTGACTCTCAAGTCCCTGATTAACAACTGCAATCAAGATCAGTTGCCCAAAGTGAACGGGCTGGATAAGCATTGCTACTAGCTGAGAGTGTCTGGACAAAGCTTATTTTGGAGTGTGTATACATTACACCAGCCTTTAAAAAACACTAAAAGGGTAACTACTAAAGTATACATGGCTTTGTCTCTGAGTTATAAAAAATTTTTATATAGTTAGAGCTCATAATCTGGAACTGGCTGAAGGCTGGAGGTAGATCATAGCACCAATACCTTGTTGAGAGTTCTCTCTTTCTCTTTGTCTCTCTCTTTTGCTGACTTTCTCACTCATGGAATAAATAAATAAATAAATAAATAAATAAATAAACAAACAAACATTACAAAAATCAGTGTTTTAGTGATTTTAAACAAAAAAGAAATAATTTGGTGATGATATGTGACTTTGTTGGGGGGGAGGTTTTTGCTATGTGGTGTATACGCTTGCCAGAAAGACAGAGAGACAGAAAGCGAGAAATCACCCCCCAAGGGGATGGCCACACTGCAATCTCTTCTCCATTCTCCTCTCAGGAGCCTTGGGCATGCATGCACATGTGCCTGGCATGAGTTTAAGCCACCAGGTCCATGACTCGAACCACGGTCAACTACATGGGAGTCCAGCGACATAGCCATTACACCAACTGCTGACCCCAATATGTGACTGTTATTAGCATATATTATATTGTAATATATTACATAGGGAAATGTTCTTGTAACATAAGTAAAGAACTAACAGATTGTTTCAAGAATAGCTAAATTAATAGTTAAATTATCATATCTTGACCAGAACAATCATAGACTATACTAGGCCAAGAAGGTTTATTAACTGAGTTTCATCATTGTCACCCACAGCAATTTGGGAGAAATTATAAATTAGCAAGGAAAGAAAAATAATAATTTATAATCATAACTAACTTTTGTAGAGCTCATATAATGGACCAGACACTCTCCCCAAGCTCTTTACAATAACAACTTTTTTTTTTAAGAGGTATTTTTGCTATAGGGCGGCATGCACTTTCCAGAAAGACAGAGAGAGACAGAGAGACAGAAAGAGAGAAATCACCCCCCAAGGGGAATGGCCATGCCACAATCCCTTCTCCTCCATTCTCCTCTTGGGATCTCGGGCACTCGCTCACATGCACCTGGCATCAGCTTAAGCCGCCAAGTTCAGAACTCGAACCGCTATTGACTACATGGGAGTCCAGCAACATAGCCATTATGCCAACAGCTGGTCCCTACAATAACAATTTTACAATAAGCTCTGGTCCATGAGCACATGTTCACTGCAAGGAGATTGGAATCCTCTTCCTCCTCTTGAGCTATCATGGATAAACACTGAAAAATACTGTCACCAATTTTCCCTTTCCTAAACACTGTAAGGACCACTTATCCCAAACATGCTTCCATTTCCAAGAATATATATACATATTTTTTTACATTACTTGCATTTTTTTGTGCTTGTTTCCCTGGCATCTCTATCTCAGTAAACTCTCTCTCCTCCAGATCAGAATGTAGGATGTATTATTTCTAGGAAAAGCTTATCCAAATAAACTGATTTCTCCCACTATGTATTCATTATTGTGTCTTGTTCTTGTATTTTGAAGCACTTTTGGAACCTGAACCTCACAATCTATAATTGCCTAAACTTTCTAAATGCAAGTGGAGTGGGGGGAGGGGCAATAATTATGAAATAAAAAGCAAAAGATTTTTCTACTATCAGTCAACTAGTAAAGAGTACTTAGTTGCCCATGGTCTTACACACAAAACACCTACTGTAGGTAAGCTAAATGCTTCAACTACAATGGGACAGACTATGGGGAAGTAAACATCAGTTTGAGCCAAGCTATTATATATGTCTTTAATGACAGAAATTACTTCTGAATTATTTTTTGTACCTCGGAATTGCCTATCATAGTGAGTGAACCAT
Source organism: Tupaia tana (assembly GCA_026018925.1). Lineage (NCBI taxonomy): Eukaryota > Metazoa > Chordata > Mammalia > Scandentia > Tupaiidae > Tupaia > Tupaia tana. The sequence continues at coordinate 97,590,771 of JAKSZU010000001.1, read as the reverse complement.
ACACTCTAGACATTTAATAAAAGTTAAATAAATCAATAAAAATGTTTTCCTAACAAATCATAGATTAGTAGAAGGGAGATGATATAAAATTCAAATGTGAGCAATTCATTTATTTTAACAGTTTGAATTAAAGTGTCTCATGACAAATGAAAGTATAGGCTAAATTTGAGCAGAATTTTTCATTTTTATAGATTCAATTCATTCATTTATATGACCAACATAATGAAAAACTTTAATAATAATACAAGAATATTTAATTACTCAGTCTGTAATCAGGTATCCTCTCAACTAAAAGAAAAATTGCATGCATTCCTTTCCCTCTTCCCTTCTGCTTTCCCTATTATCACCTCTTTTCAGTGAATGATGCTTGTGGGTTGAATGATGGCCCCAAACAGACATTCTCATATGTTCAAGTTCAAATCCCTGGGAACTGTGACTATTGCCTCATTTGGAAAGAGAACATTGCAAATGTAATTAAAGGTAAGATTCTTCTGATAAAATTATCCTTGATTACTCCTGTTGGCCCTTAATTCAAAGACAAGTGTCTTAAAGAGACAGAAGAGCAGGAAGCAACATGACCAAAGAGACAGAAACAAGAGTGATGTCCTAAGGAATGCCAGTGAATGTCAACAACCACCAGACATTGAAAGAGACAGAGAATGAATTCTCCTTCAGAACCTCCAGAGGAAGTAGTTTTGCCAATGCCTTGACTTTAGACTTCTGGTCTCCAGAACTGGGACAAAATACATTTCTGTCTTTTTTATTTTTCATTTTTTAAAATTTTCTGCTATAGGGCATGTGTGCTCTCTAGAGAGAGAAGGGAAGTAAGAAAGCACCAGCTGAGGGGATGGCCATACTGCAATCCCTTCTGTCCCATTATCCTCTTGTAATTTTGAACTGGCACACACACATGCTCAGTGTGTTATTCAAGTCACCAGGTCCAGGACTCAAACTGCACAGTTGGCCATATAGGATCCAGTTACCTTAATCACTATGTCACTGGCTGGCCCATTTATTTGTTTTTAATTTGCCAGAGGGCTCATCACTTGCCAGACAGAGACTGGGGATGGGGGAGAGAAGGGGAGGGAAAAATCATCCCCCACAGGGAATGGTCATGTCACAATTCCTTCTCCATCTCCAGTTCCTTCATGATTTGGGACATGCACACACGTGCAACCTGATGTGTTTCTTAAACTGCCAGATCTAGGATTTGAACTGTGTGGTCAGCTAGGTTGGAACCATGCAGATCCAGCCACCTTAACCACCATGCCACAGACTGGTCCCATTTCTGTCATTTATGTCACTCAGTTTGTGGTAACTTGTTACAAAACACCTAAAACCTAATACAAATGGCCACGCCTTCCTTCCCCTGGAATAATCCTTGACCTTCATCTTTCTTTCATCAACAGTCTCTCCAAGAGCACTGCATCTGGCTGCATGTCACCATTTCCATTGCTCCCACTGGGCCAAGCTGCCATCCTAGACTAGCCTCTTAAAGAGTCTAATCTGAGTCCATCCAGCCCCTCCACAGCCTATCCACAACACCAGACAGAGTGAATATTTTATTAATAAAAGTTTATTAATAAAATTCCAGTCATTTCATGTCACAACACTGCATGTCTCCCCATTTCACCCAGAATGAAAGCCGAAATCTCCTCATTGGCTTCTACAGACTCCAGTCACCTTTCAACCTCATCTTCTACTACCCTGCATTGTTCTGCTTCAGCCCTTGGCCTCTGCACTCCTCTCTCCTTCTGCTCCAAGCATGGTCCCACCTCCAGGCCTTTGCACTGGCAGTTCTGTTTGTTGGAAAAGTTGTTTCCTCAGGCACCTGCAAGGTCCATTCCATCACTTTCTTTAAGTATTATTCAAATGTCACCTTCTCGGAATAGAAAATAAACAACTAAGACAATAAATTTCAAATCACTATGTTTTATATTTATCAGGAACATTTATTTGTAATTATTCTGTTTCCCCTGTTATTGTCCTTCAGAACCATTTGGCATGGTCTTGGTGTCCTATGAATATTTTTCTCACTTAGAAGAATTCGATTCCTTTATAACGCCTCATATGTTAAATTTGTGATTGCTTAGTGACCTTGAATGTTTTGGAAATACACAGTAATGTTTTATATTTTCTGAAGTAGTATGCTCTGCCTTGCCCATGTAATTAATTAGTTTTAAGCTGTAACATAAGTGAAGTAGTCTTTGCTTTATGATCAGGGAGACAGTTGTGTAACTCTTTATTATTTTTCAAAGTTACAAACTACTGTCAGAAACATGAACACTGATTAGTTAATGAATAATGTAAGAGTGTGGTTAGAATTACAGAAAGTTAGCTTCGAAAATGAACAAACCTATCAAAGGAAAAGCTATTTCTCCAATATGGTCAGGATGGTAGCAGGTATATTATCACTACAGGAAGCAAATTTGACTGTCAGGTTGATGAAGAATAATTACAATTGTCAGGCAGAGAAATGATGAGATTGTGGGAAATTGAGCATCCCAAAATTCTCATGAAAGTGTTTGACTTCATGTTATAGTCCCCAAACTCATTTTAATGCTATAAGATCCAACTCACTTTTCCAGAAGTTATTGTTGCCAGTCTTTATCCTGCCAATTGTGAGATAGTCCAATGTGATTTTTGTGTTTGTTTGTTTTATTTGTTTGAGAATTCATTATCACATTGTCAGATTTCTAGGTCATTGCTCAGAGAGGCAATTTTAGTAGTGTTTTAAATCACCCATGTGATAAACCTTTTCTTTGGAAAGATCTCTGTCCCAATCATCCAAAATAATTTCATAATCTCTCTTGATTTGAGAGTTTATAGATTTGAGGTCCACATCATTCTTTTCTTGGCTAAGATCATACATTTTCCCAAGCTAAAAAGAACTTTCTCCAACTATGTTAAATGCCAAATTGTGACATTCTACCAAGTGTCAGTTTCAACAGATTAAATACTTTCTTCAAAAATCTCAGGCAGGTCAAAAACTTCTACAAGTTAGGCACTGTGTGTATCCTTATTTTGCTAGGCACATGGCTTGTGGTGTGGTGTTCACAGTGGTGCAGCACTTCCTTTGAAGTTAGCATGCTAGAAGTCTCTAGAGACATTGGGCTCAGATAAGTTCCTCAGGGTGATACAAGAGACAGACCTGGTATAATTTATATCATAGCCACGGCATTACCAGTTCACACTGTAATTTTGCCAGATCTTATAAACTAAGCAGGCTTGGCCCTAGTCATTAGAGAGATGGGAAACCTCCAGGGTAAACCCAATTGCTGTAGAAACTATCATTAAAATTATTATTGAATATCCATCTGGTGCCAAAAATGCATCCAACTCATTGTAGTCATTTGGGTCTGCAGCAAGACAATGCTTCTGCACTTCACAAGGGACACATGAACTCCTTGGCAATTTTAACTCAAGGAAATGCTGAAATGGAAAAGCATTTGTCCCAGAAGGCCCTCAGGCCACATCATCCTGCCCCCTCTGATTCTGGACCACTTCCAGTTCAGCATCCTTTATCATCCTCTTCTGTAGCCAAGACACTGAAGGGAGGCCCAGATGTAATTTAATCATATTTGGCCAATTTCATCAGTAAAACACTTCTCAAACCTACCTCCCCTTTCTTCAAGCCAAATACCACAGCCTTCATTCATTTCTTCTTCCTACACTTGACCTGGACTAACACAAGAGCTTCCTAAATGACCTAATTCCTGTCTACCCACCTCCTGACACCAGACGTATTCCCTTACATACAACCTCCACTTAGCAGACAGGGTGATCTGCCTGAAACACGCATCTGATCATTTCATGTATGAGTTTTGAACAGGTTTTTGTTGTTATTTTTTTGGGGGGGAGGTTAAGAGTTTCTTTTGTTTTTTGTTTTTTGTTTTCTTGTTTTGTTTTGTTTGTTTGTTTTGCTATAGGGTATGTGTGCTCTCATCAGAAAGACAGAGAAAGACAGAAAGCAAGAAATCACCCCACAAGGGGGATGGCCATGCCACAATACCTTCTTCTCCATTCTCCTCCCAGGATCTTAGGCACACACACACACACACCTGGCGTGAGTTTAAGCCACCATGGTCTACTATGTGGGAGTCCAGCAACATAACCATTACACCATCTGCTGGCCCCTAAGTTTTGAACAGTTTTAAATTTATTCATTGATTCATTCATTTAATTCATTCAACAAATCCTCAGTGCACCAGCAAACAAAGAAAACATACCCTCATCTTATTGGAGTTTATGTTCCTGTGGGTAAGACAGGAAATAAGCAGATAAAAATTATTAGGTAGGTAGATATAGATAGACAGAGAGATAGATAGATAGAGAGAGAGAGAGAGAGAGAGACAGAGATAGATATCTATATAGATAAAGTATTTTGTAGAAAATAAGATAGTGATGTGGGACAAATTAGATATAGATATGTAGATATAGAAGCAAAATGATAGAGTGATGGGGTCGGGGACAAATTTCAGAAAGAATAGTCAGAATAGTCAGGAGAGTCTGTTCTCAGCATAAGGGAATGAGGGAAGAAAAGTCAGCTGTGAAGGATGGGGAAGAGGAAGTGTAGAAGCCAATATAAGTAAAGCCTTAACTTTCAGGCCTTGGTAAATATATGGATTTTATTCTACATGTAAAGAAGCCATTAGAGGTTTGAAAACTGGGGGGATGTCATTATCTTATCTGTGTCTTAGAAGAAATATTCTTGCTTTTATGCAGAGGGCAAACTTTAGAGGGGTAGAAATGAAAGCCAGGAGATCTGATTCCCACGCTAACTGTGAAGCCATTGCCCTGAGCCAGGTAGAGGTGCTGATAGCCTCCGCTAGTCTGGTGGAGGTGCTCAGATGTGGGATATCTGGCCAAGGGGATTTGCCAAAGGATTTGAATATGGGCATGAAAGAAAGCAAAGAATGAAGGATTCAGCATTCCCTATAGAATAAAAAGTAAGCCTGGCATTCAAGTCTCCCTGATCTGACTTCTGCCTCTTTCTTTGTTCTCATCTCACACTATTCCATTCCTGAAATATTTCCCTCCAGTAGTTCTGAATTCTGAAGGTTCTCTGCCCATGTCACCTGTTTGATGTTTCTGTGACATTTCTCAAATTGTTCTTTTTCGCATGGATTTCTGTTTCCATGCAAGACTCAGCCCATGTGTCATCTCTTCTGGAAGACTTTTCTAGACCCCAGGTTAAACTAACTATTCTTTTTTTATACTTCCTCAGCAGCAGCAGAGCTAAGAGTCTTAGAATTAATTGTGTTGTATTGAAACTCTGGTTTCTGTCTCTTTCTCCCACCAGGCTATCCTCCACAAAAGGAGGGATCTTGCATGATTTGTCTATATTCCTAGTGCTCCACTCAGAGCTTGCACACAACAAAGGCTCCAAAAATGCTTGTTCATTTGAACTGAACCTCCCAGGAACTCTTTAGGTCAGCCTGAACATAGGCTAGAGGGAATGGTCTCATCAAAGGAAAATGGAGAGTGCAGCCTTCCCAGATAAAAACCTTGCACAGGAGGATGTGCTGACCACATGAACCACTGGCTCTTATGGAGTGTTCAGGGCCTGTGGCCAAAGCTTACCAACTTCCAAACATCTCTGGAGGTGACAAAGACAGGGATCGAGAAATAATGGATTAGAGTGAAAGGGAGAAAGAACACACTTACCTACTCTCTTTTGCACATGGGAGTAACAGGCACCTAGGAAAATACAGCCAGTGACTTGCTGCCTGTTAGCTCCACTGTGTCCCAACACCAGCCCATGCTGCTTTTCCCAGTCAGGTTTAGTAGACAATGTCAAGAGAGTCAGTCTGCAAATTGCAGGTACAGAGCAGTGTTCAGGGGATCTATAATCACGTTACATAAAGTGGGGTTTATATAAAGTTGACAGAATGTGCTGATGTGAGCCATTTACAGTTCAATTGTAACAGAGCAGTCTGGCAAGCAGCTAGTTTTATCTGGGATATGATGTACTTTGGATTCTGCTATCAAGTCAGATTTAGAATAACAATCTGAAGGAGTGCCATCCCTCCTTTAAAAGAAAAAAAATCCTGCCTTTTCTTCCCTGGATCCAGGAAAACAAAAGAAGCTGGAACAGTTTGCATAATTCTAGCAAACTTTTTATTACTTTTTACAGAAATGCAAATCATCTAAAATATTTTTTCAAGAGAAACATATACAATGCACAAAACTTGATTTAACACAGTAGATAACTCTTTTTTAAGGAAATACGTTTCCTTGAGTTTAAAAAACTTACCAGATAAATTAATCAGATCTTTTAATCAGAGTTTTCAGCATAACTTTACCATGTATCAATAAACTCACAGCCAGTAAAAAGTCTATGAAAAAGACACTCTCATTTATATATGTTACATGTATATAAAAACACTGAACTATTAAATCTAGTATTATATTATCATCTGATTTTATTTTCAGACACATTCTCAAATATTTGTTTCAAATATTTTCCCCAATTTTTAAGTCCTTCTGGTTATTTTTAATGGTTTCTTTTACTATGCTGAATTTTTTTTTCTTTTTTTTTTTTTTTTTTTTTTGGAGAAGTTTTTGCTATAGGGCGCGTACGCTCGCCAGACAGACAGAGAGAGACAGAGAGACAGAAAGTGAGAAATCACTCCCCAGGGGGGATGGCCACGCCACAATCCCTTCTCCTCCATTCTCCTCTCAGGATCTTGGGCACGCACGCACATGCACCTGGCATGAGTTTAAGCCACCGGGTCCGGGACTCGAACTGCGGTCAACTACGTGGGAGTCCAGCAACAGAGCCATTACACTAACTGCTGGTCCCACTATGCTGAAATTTTTATAGTTAAATATTTTAATATTTTTCATTAATAGAGTGTGTGTATAAATGTGAGTGTGTTAGTATGTGTGTGTCTGTATGATGGGAAAGTTTTTTCCATCACAAGTACGTTTAATACTAACCATCTTTGTTTATTCCTTGTAATTCTATGGTTTAATTTTTTTATCCTAAGCACTTAATCCACTTGGATTTTATATTTACATAGTGATTGAAGTTAATATTAAGCTCTTTTTTTTTTCCTGAGTAACAAACCAGTTTCCTGAACACTATTAGTTAAATAATCCATTGTTTTCACACTATCACCTCTCTCATGTATTTTATTTCCTGATTTATATGACTCTCCTTTGGTCTCTCTGCTGTATGTTACCCTTCTGTTTATTTCTGTGCTACTAGAATCATACGTCTTTACATATCTCTCATCACCTTTCTTTTGCAGAATTTCATTGGTTATTACATTCATTGTTTTTTTTTCAAAATATTGTTGCCTTTATTTATGATCCAAGATTATCTTTAAAATCATTTAGTTGGTTTTCCCTTTTTTTTTTTTTTTTTTTTTGAGAGGTTTTTCACTATAGGGCACGTGTGCTTGCCAGACAGAGAGCGACATAGAGACAGAAAGCGAGAAATCACCCCCCAGGGGGGATGGTCACGCCGCAATCCCTTCTCCTCCATTCTCCTCTCGGGATCTTGGGCACGCATGCACACGCGCCCGGCGTGAGTTTTAAGCCACCAGGTCCGGGACGCGAACCGCGGTCGACTACATGGGAGTCCAGCAACATAGCTATTACGCTAACTGCTGGTTCCCTAGTTGGTTTTCCTTTTAAAAATTTCACTTAGGGTTTGGATTAGGATTCCCATTCACATGTAGGCTGAGCTTGAGGTAGCTGCCATCTTCATATGTAGTAAGTCTTTAGCCAAGAAAAGGTGCCCTCCCATTTCTTGTCTTCTTTTATGCCTCTTGGTACATTTTATCACTTTCTACATAGGACATGTATATTTCTTGTTTGGTTTAATCACTCAGTATTTTGGATGTTTGCAATTTAGAAATGGTAATTTGGTCACACTGTACAAAATGAGATTCAAAAAGGATCATAGCCCCCAACTTTCAGTTGGCACACTTTGCTAATGTATCATTAATTTTAATTCTAGCTTATCCTGAAACAAATGTGTTCTCACTGAGGTTCTTTAGTCATAACCTTTGGAGACTTATCATGTGTATCTGCCTGATGTGTTCTAAACACTCTGAATATTTCAACAGATTCTCACATTGTGAACTCAGCCTTGCCAAAGTTAAATTAAACAAAACAACAAAAACAAAGACACTAGTCCCTCCAGACTCCCTTGCAGCTATAGTGCAAGCATCAGCTAAATACATCCATCGAAGACTCAAGAAGTGAAAACAAGGGGAAGGTGGCAACATGATTAGTGGCCACATGGGGAGACTGACCTTCTGGCAAACATGGTAATGGAGGCATATGATGATTCGGTAGGTGTCGATAGCCCTCTTCTGGCATGTGGCACCACACACAGTCAGTGGTGGAGGGCAACAGTGGTGCCTCATTAGTAACAAGCTTGCAATATGGTGGAGCAGAGCTCTAGGCTGTACTGCTGAAGGCAGTGCTGCATTCAATCCCGGAGAGAGTCTGTGAGTTACCTGAGATATTCTATTAAATTTCTTTTTCTTCAAATGTTCCAGAGTGAATGCTATGGCTTGCAACTAAAAACCCTGACCAGTTCATACATAGAAGGTGGAAATCCACTTACTATACTCTAAAGAAAAAGAGCTATAAGGGAAAGTGGGTTATTTTGTCACTGCTTATCTTTCTACTCTCTAGGCATTTTTAAAATTATGGCCTCTACCATGCCTCTGGCTAGTAAACAAAGTTTCCTGTTTGAATTCCTCAAGGGCTGACAAACTTGGCTCCCTGGTGTGAAGAGCAAACACACTTTTATAACCCAGGACTCTGATCCCACAGTTGTTTAATTAATCAAGTTTATGGGGGGGGAAAAGTGTAAATCTGTTCATTTTTTTTTTCTTATCTGTTCATATTGACCATCAATATGTCTAGCAATGAAAGTATGGGCATGCTTGAATATGTAAATTGAGTATTTATACATAAAATTTAACCATAAATAAAACAATGAAGACACATATTATTGCTAAATTACATACTACATACCATGGTCTCAACTACACAGCTCAAAACCAATAACTCTACATATTTTAGTAGGTTTCCGAACCACCTTAATAAGCTAAAAGAGATCATGTTTCCAGAATCAAACGGGACTAAGATTTATTGTTTCGGTTACTGGCTTCCTATTGCTGAACATTAACTGAAGGTTAAAACAAAACAAAACAAAATCTCTTTAAGAGTGCTAGGTCACTTCTGAGCGAGCTTGTGAGTGGTGCTCTGTAGGCTGGCCACGGCGCTTCACACCCTTGAGGCTCCAGGCTTTGCCCAGATGCTCAAGGAGGGAACGAAACACTTTTCAGGATTAGAAGAGGCTGTGTATAGAAACATTCGGGCTTGTAAGAGTCTGCACAGACCACTCGGACAACATATGGACCAAATGGAATGAACAAAATGGTTATCAACCATCTGGAGAAGTTATTTGTCACAAATGATGCGGTGACTATTTTAAGAGGGTTAGAAATACAGCAACCTGCTGCACAATTATCGTAATGGCCTCTCACATGCAAGAGCAAGAGGTTGAAGATGGTACAAACTTTGTTCTTGTATTCGCTGGAACTCTGCTGGAATTAGCTGAAGAACTTCTGCGAATTGGCCTGTCAGTTTCAAAGGTCATAGAAGGTTACGAAATAGCCTGCAGAAAAGCCCAAGAGATTCTTCCTGATTTGGTATGTAGTTCAGCAAAAAATCTCTGAGCTGTCGAAGAAATATTGTCTCTACTTCATACCTCCATAATGAGTAAACAGTATGGTAATGAGCCTTTCTGTCCAAGCTCATTGCTCAGGCATGTGTATCTATTTTTCCTGATTCCGACCAATTCAATGTTGATAATATCTGAATTTGTAAACTTCTGGGCTCTGGTATCTATTCTTCTTCAGTATAACATGGCATGTTTTTTAAGAAGGAAACCGAAGGTGTTGTAACATCTGTCAAAGATGCAAAAATAGCAGTGTACTCTTGTCCTTTTGATGGCATGATAACAGAAACTAAGAGAACAGTATTGATATTTAAAAAAAACTGCTGAAGAATTGATTAATTTTAGTAAGGGGGAAGAAAATCTCATGGATTCACAAGTAAAAGTTATTGCTGATACTGGTGCAAGTGTCATAGTAACAGGCGGCAAAGTGGCAGACATGGCTCTTCATTATGTAAACAAATACAACATCATGTTGGTGAGTCTAAATTCAAAATGGGATCTCAGAAGACTGTGTAAAACAGTTGGTGCTACAGCCCTCCCTAGATTGACTCCTCCTGTCCTTGAATAACTGGGACAATGTGACAATGTTTATCTCTCAGAAATTGGAGACATACTAGTGGTGGTTTTTAAGCATGGAAAGGAAGATGGTGCGATTTCTACCATAGTAATTTGAGGCTCCTCAAATGATCTGTGGATAATATAGAAAGGGCCATGGATGATGGTGTTAATGAGCTTTCAAAGTTCTCACAAGGGGGACCAGCAGTTAGCGTAATGGCTATGTCGTTGGACTCCCATGTAGCCAACCGTGGTTCAAGTCCCAGAGCCAGTGGCTTAAACTCACGCCGGGCGCATGTGTGTGCGTGCCCAAGATCCCAAGAGGAGAATGGAGGAGAAGGGATTGCGGCGTGGCCATCCCCCCTGGGGGGTGATTTCTTTCTTTCTATCTCTCTGTCCCTGTCTTTTTAGTGAGTGCATGCACCCATAGCAAAAGCCTCTCAAAAAATAAAAAAGAAAGAAAGACAAAGAATGTAAGAAAGAGAGAGAGAGAGAGAAAGAGAGAAAGAAAAAGAAAGAATTTTGCTGAGGCATTTGAAGCTATTCCCTGGGCCTTGGCAGAAAACTCTGTAGTTAAGGCCAATGAAGTAATCTCTAAACATTATGCAGTACATCAAGAAGGAAATAAGACTATTGGATTAGATACTGAGGCTGAAGTTCCTGTTGTAAAGGACATGTTCGAAGCTGGTATTCTAGATACCTAGGAAAATATTGGGCTATCAAACTAGCTACTAACGCTGTAGTCACGGTACTTAGAGTGCATCAGATCATCATGGCAAAACCAGCTGGTGGGCCCAAGCCTCCAAGTGGGAAGAAAGATTGGGATGATGACCAAAATGATTGAATGGCTTAATTTCTAGTGTAGGTGAAGGCTATATTTGTAGTAGTACCCTAGGAATTGCCTGATGTTTTCTTATTCTTAAATTAAGTGTTTTGCATTTGTATCCTTAGATGGATGATATAATAAATGTGCTATTACTGTCTATAAGTAAGTAAGTAAATAAATAAATAAATAAAGTGCTAGGTATAAAATATAAAAATATGAAGCTAAATATGTTTTTCATTTTCTTCTCCCCCCATTTCATACACATGGTTGACCCCCTTGCCTTTTTTAATCTTCTTATTTCCTCAACTAGATGGTGAAATATCTGTTCTGTTCTTTCTTAGCAAAGTTCAAAGACACCTAAGGCATCTTTTCTATTTGCCTTAACCAACACTAAGATCATCCTTTCTCATTCCCTCATAAGTATATCTCATTTTCTTCTCAAGGCATCTATTAGTTGTTAGAGAACTATTAACAGAGGATTAATACCCAGGATGTCACACCCACCTCAGAAGCTATTTTATCTCTCTAGCTTCAAAAGCTTGCCTGTTACATACAAGGTGTGTAAGCAATATTTATTAAATGATGCTTTGGTGTTGGACTATCACTGATCAGTTACTTAAATGTACATAAAAATGCATTGTAACTGAATTTCAAGTCCTGATGAACTTGGGGTGGTCTGTGACCCAAACAGCAAAAATAGTCTCAGTACATATTTTTTCCCTTTGAAGTTTATTCTTCTAATTTGCTTTAGAACAAAGAGGACAAAAGTAAATTCATCTTTATTCAAAAATTACCTTAACCTTTTTGAAAACTTTATGACTGATTATTATATAAGCAACAATATGAACAAGAAATAGCACATTCAGGTGAAGCCATCAACAGAGACCATCTAACAAAGATTGGCCAGTAGGAGTCAGTAGAATGATATTCACTGTTTCATACATTATAGTCAGTATTTCTAGACTCCATATTACAATAGAATTATGTATAAACATCTCTATCCAATGGAAAAGTCCGACTTTTTTTTTCTTCCCTAATAGATCCACTGTCCAGACGTCCTCTCTCCTTATGAAGACATGGCTAAAATGGATTTTTAAACACTAATTTCTTTGGTCCTAAGCTTATCCAATTGCCCTTCTGAAAGATAAGCCACATTCGGGTACCTGTTCCAAATTTTCTCTTTTTTTCACTAATTCATTTTTATCCTACTGTCCTTCCCTTTTAAATAATAATTGAAAAATAAATATAAACAGCAATTGGGAAACCAAGAAAGATTTTACCCCCAAAAACTTGAGACTTTAAGAAAAACTGAAAACTGGAAGAGTAGTGGCTTTTAGAAGTATTTTCTAGAAAACATTTATTTATTGCCTCAGACTAATCATGTTGCTTGGAATCATTGGCTTACATATAAAAACAATTAAGAAACATTTTTTTCATGTTAAAAAAAATAAACAGATGGGTACTTGTTTTCTAATAAAATTAAAATGATGACAGAATGAAAAAAAGGAAGAGAAGCTCTCCAAAACCTAAACAATTTTAATTGCTTTTTATTTTTAAAGAATATGAAAGGTCTTTTATTATCTTTTTATACACTGGGAATTTATCTCCTAAGCTTCAGCTACATTGGAAGGGAATCTGATAGTTTAATGCCTATAAATCATGTTGAAAAAGAGGGCAAATCACTTTTAAATGACGTGCTTGCTGCCACTGGTACAAAACATTCTCAAGAAAATCAAGTCCCTAGGGACCAGCAATTGGTGTAATGGCTATGTCACTGGATTCCCATGTAGTCGACTGCGGTTCGAGTCCCAGACCTGGTGGCTTAAACTCACGCTGGGTGCGTGTCCATGTGTGCTCAAGATCCCAAGAGGAGAATGAAGAAGAGATTACGGCGTGGCCATTTCCCCTGGGGGGGGGGGGTGATTTCTTGCTTTCTCTCTCTGTCTTTGTGGCGAGCGCATGTGCCCTATAGCAAAAACCTCTCCAAGGAAAAAAAAATCAAGTCCATTATAGTTCAAAATACAAAAAAAAAAAAAAAAAAAAAAAAGAAAAAGTGACAGTGACTACTAGTCAGTGGCCACTTACGAATCAGAGGCTTCTTTTACTCAAAAAGTCTTCATGTTGTTGACTTCAGGCTGGGTGACCTATTTCTTTGCTATTTAAAATTTGTGTCAACTCTAGTGATCTCTTTTCTTTACATACCACACTTCAGATTAAGGTCACTGATTTTGCACAGAACAACATGAAGGGGGGGGGGGGGGGAACAAGAACCAATTTCAATCAGTAACTAGGAGGAAAAAGGTCAGTCTGTTAACAATTATCTATCAAAGAACAACAAAGTGTGGAATACCGGAATAAATTTTGTATAGGGAAACAGAAACCAAAAGAATCATACCTTTGAGAACCCAACAGCTAACTGGAACAGACGACATCTAACAGAGACAGAACAAATATGAAAACAATAACACACGAAAACATAGGAGAAATGTTTGAACAGCCTACATTTTCCAAGTAAGACCCAAATCAATGGTAAGTCTAACTCCATCTGAACTTTCATGGGAAATTCCCCCAACACATCTGGATCTTCACTGCTTTGCTTGAATGAATAGAAAGACCACAGGACAAAAAAGCAGAGGAAAACAGATGTAACCCGTATCTCTCCATCTTTCATCATGCAGTTGTACGAACTATCCAAATTTACCTACATATAGGTGTGAATTCAAAGGGTTTAATAAAACTTTTTTTGTTCTTTTATATAGTGTATATTTTATTAGTTTGTGCTAATACATTCTTATATTACAAAAGCAATTTAGCAGACGAGTCTTCCTGTTGATATTTGAATCATCTGAATAGCACAAATAGAACTATGCATTTTTTAAAAATTCTCATGAGGGTAACAAAACAAAACGAAAAGACAAGTTAAACAACAAAAAGATGTTCTGTTCTTACAGGTGGACGTTGCAGTGGACCTAATTCGGTTTTCTTTTTAAAAGGCTTCAAAGACACAAGGCAGCTTAAACCTAAATAAAATGAATAAAAAATGTGTTCACTAAACTCCTGGTCTCCACTCCACTTTATGTTTTCTGTTGTTTTGATGCAGGTTTTTCGTGGCTGATTCTTCTCTTGCTCTTTTCACTGGTCGAGGTGGCTCATATTCATCAAAGTCATCATCACTATCCAATTGGGTTTTCTCGCCCTGAAACTGTACTTTTCCTTCAGCAGACCCAGGCTCAGCAGCTTTCTTTCCTTTTCCTTTAAATTTGCGACCTTTCGACTTGCATTTGTTTAGGGATTCTCGCTGATCTTCTCTGATTTTTTTCCATGGTGTTTTTTCTACCTCTCCTCCTAGTACTTCCCAAGTGACTACCTTGTTCCTTAATTGTAGGTTACCATTACTTGCATCTTTGGCTTTTTCTAGAGTTTTCTTGGCTTTTTCTTTAAACAGAATTGTGCCCTCTTTTGCTCCTCTGATAAAGTCTATCCATTTTATTTCACCATGATTTGAGAAAAGGATGTGCAAATCTTCTCTACAGGTCTGATCATCTAAGTCACCTGGAAATTTCAGCCAGCATCCAATCTTTTCTTCTAGAGATTTCATTTTGGGACCAGCAGTTAGCATAATGGCTATGTCGCTAAACTCCCATGTAGTCGACTGCGGTTCAAGTCCCGAACCCAGTAACTTAAACTCACTCTGGGCGTGTGTGTGTGCATGCCCAACCAGAGAAGAAAATGGAGGAGAAGGGATTGCAGCATGGTCATTCCCCCCTGGGGGGTGATTTCTCGCTTTCTGTCTCTCTGTCTCTCTCTGTCTTTCTGGCGAGCGCACGCGCCCTATAACAAAAACCTCTCAAAAAAAAAAAAAAAAAAAAGAGAGAGAGATTTTATTTCAGCATCTTCTGCTAACTTCTGTTTTTCTTCTTGCTCTCTCTTGAAAGCCCGGAGTGGTGGCGGTGGTGGCGGTGGTGGCAGTGGTGGTCGTGATGGCACAAGCCTGTAGCTCCAGCTACTCGGTAGGCTGAGGCAGGAGGATGGCGAGTTCACAGCCAGCATGGGGCACATGGGGAATATAGTGAGACCCTGTCTGAAAGTGCCGGGCGTGGTGGCGTGCACCTGTAGTTCCAGCGATTCGGGAGACTGAGGTAAGAGTATCGTGATATAGTGTGACCCTGTCATTAATTTTGCTTCTACTTTATGCTGTCTTCTTTCTGCATTTTTTTTTTTTTTGCAAAGTAATCTTCCTTGAACAGTATTAACATCTCTGTGCCTTTGTACTTCTGACCAAGGGTCTCCACAAACTTCTTTGCAGATGCAATGTTTTCAAACACAGCAAATATTGGTCCCTTAAATGCTTTCTGCAATGTTCTTCTCATCTGAATATTTAGTATTTCGCCTTTACCTTCTAACCATTCTTTTACATCATCAAGGGTTGCATCAGTTGGGCAGCCTTTAATATAAACAGATCTGTTTTTAACATCATTTTTATACTCCAGTGACTTCAGGCAGGAGTTTGCTGGAGACCTCCTGATTTTAGTTTTATCTTCACTGATTTCCATGAGTTCTGCCTTGGATTTTCTCAGTGCTTCCACTGTTACAGTAAAGTCTGTCGTTAGATGGTTTAACCTGTTGAACTTTATCATTATCTCCAAAGGTACCCAGCCTTCATCTGTTCCTTTAAAAACGTGTCCCACGGCAAATTGAAATCTCCAAAATAATTCTCAATCTGATGACAGATTTTGGCCTCCAGAGCAGCCATTTTTTCATTATCACCATTTTCAGCCATTGTGGCTCTCTTTAGGGCCAGGTGGCGCAGAGGCAAACCACAAGCTCACTAGCCGCCACAGCAATGTCTCCACTTCCCAGTGACACCCGCTGGCCTAGCTCACTCCTTAATAAAACTTTTGAATCCCCAAACTATTTGTTCGAAAACCATTAACTTAAATCTTCACTGGAAGGTGAATGTTTCCAACAGTCCTCTGGTTTAATAAAAGTAATTCAAATTGATTTTTTTTTTTCATTGAATTCCTTTTTAAAAAGAACTTAGAAAAGAAAAGTTTTTCCATTTGTGAATCTGGGCCAAGTGAGAAGACAACGTGAAAAAAACGCAAGCTGGTTCTGGCTTCGTTCTCCCCGTGGAGCGTGGAGCGTCAGGGAGACCGCTATGTGGCTTTCCCTGCTTCTCCGCATACGGGGCCATCCAACCAGAGGGCGATTTCTGAAAAACACTGGAAGATGAACACAGCACAGCAACCTGGGAAACTCACCAAGCATGTCAAACAGCTAATGCTCTTAGCTTTTCCTACCTTCTTTTCCTACATTTGTTGGCAATGAGAACCACCAAAACACGGGATCACGTGTGTTAAACATTTTTAAGACAGGTTCATAGCTCAAAAAGAGTAAGTTCCTGTGGGAACAGAAAGATAGTTTGATTCATTTACAGATACATGATTATTACTGTAGAAGCCAGTGTTTTTTGTTGGGTTTTATTTGCTTTTTTTTTTTTCAATTGCTGGAAAAAAAAAAAAAAAAAAAGAAAAAGAAAAGCCATCCATCTGTCCTTAATCTGGAAATGACTCAATGGTTTAGAAGCTTTTGTTTAAAGCTCACAGGATTGCTTTACATTGACTTGACTGCCTAAATGTGAAACTCGGGCCTCCAATTAGACACCCAAGTGAGAAAATTATGAGAGTAACAGAATTATGTTTTTTAATAACCATTTATTGTCATCTAGTGTATTTAACTTAATATCTTGTGTCTTCCTTGACATCTAGTTAAAATGTTAGTCTCATCTCACTGAAATTGATGAAATCTAAAATGTATAATTAATGACCTCCTTTGCAGAAGAGTAGAAAATTAACTTTATTTCTTTTAGAAAAGGTGTTATTCTCATGAATAACCAAATTTCTCTAAGTTGTTGGAAGTAGTTTAGCTTAATAGTCTTATAAAAAAAGATCACAGAATTTTTATTCTTTCTTTTGCAAAAGAAATAAAAGCTTCATGTACTGTAACACTAATGCTCAAAAGCAGAAATGCTATGCCGGCTACTTTCAGTCTCAGCCCCCTACTCATTGCTTGCCATGCCCCTTTCTTTACATTTCTGTATTATTTCTGCACTTCTCTGCCCACCCATCCCCCAGCCAGTCCCCAACCCCCTCAACACAATAAGGTCTTTGGAAAGCAAGAAAGCATTTCACTCATTATAAGCTTCAGAGCTCCCATCTCCAAGGCCAACAATGTGTACCTAGTAGGTGCGCAATGAGTGTTGGTTTACACATATCTAAAATGTAATATATGTGCAAAAGATTGTTTTTGTTTCTGAATACAAAGACAGGAAATTGTTGACATAACAGCTCTGACGATAGCAAGACTTCCAGGTAGGCAGATGGTGTGTGAGCAATCCCTTGCCCACCTCTACTTTCCCCACCTCCACCTTCCCACAATCTGGCCTGGAGCTACTGTTAGGGTGAATAATGTAACACTCCCTCTTGCTTCCAGGGCTGTTATTGATACCAAATATATATCACTTGCTTCGAAGTCAAGAGCCCACATGGGTAGAGCTTAGGCATGTGCAACATCTTTTACCAATCTATGTAAAGCCCTGGAAAAACCCCTCTGGACTTCCACAGCCCACTAATCTGCGCAGGGAGTTTAACATTACCCTGCTCAGAAAAAAAAAAAAATACAGTGGTCTCTAGACAACATGTATGCTTTATAAAGATGGTCTCACAGCCAACGTCTAGATGGAAAAGGGAAGAATTCCCAGATGCCAAAAGTCCATCTATAGGAGATCAGTGCAGGCATGGGTGTGGTAGATGTCATGGATACTTGTCTAAATCTTGGGGTTCGTTGTTTTCTGCCATCAGCAGATACAGTGCTCTGGTATACAGGGGTCACGGTGTTTGATTTCTCAGTGCCCATTTCCACTCCACCCTGGTGGAAAGCAGGGATTCTTGGGAGAGAATGAAAAGGCTGGGCCAGGAACATTTTGACTTCAATGCCCACAACTCCAAGAATAAGCAGTGTCTATAACAATAAGCAGGATGATCTTGAGGCTGCAGCCAGAGCGACTCAAAGTCTTGCTCCTGCTCCAGACAGCCTAAAACATCAAACCTCAAACCAAGGATCAAACACAAAATCGATTCTAAGTACAAGGTTTGTAATGGAAGGCAAAGGGTCAGCAAGTTTAGAGTCAGGTCTACCATCACATGCTGAGAGAGGAAGCCTTCAGAGGGATCCCATACCTAAATCCACCAGCCAGCAAGGAACCGTTCATGACGCTGGCGCACTTGGACTTGTTTTTTTTCAGTTACCAGGGATGTCGGAACAGGAGTGGGAACTTACAGATCCAGGTGCATGCCTTCCAAAAAGCTTTGAGTTTTGAGTTGTCTTATTTGTTTACCAAATTTAAAATCAGAGAAACATCCACTGGTTCTGCAAGGGTGTGAGAACATTCATGTGGACAGTGGCCAAGATGATGATGAAGGTAACACTGGTGAAGGCAGCACAAAACTCCCCAAGGTAGTCAGCAAAAAAGGAGACCTAGCTATATATGGTTCTAGGAGTGGCACCCCTGGCTGAGATCAGTAGAAAGGAAGCCACAATAACTTAAACAATTGTGCTAGTGCATTATCTTCAGTCAGTAACAGGTATTTGAACAGCTGAGAGAATGCTGAGAGACCAGGGAGCCAAGGTAACACATGAGGCAGTTTGCTAAGAAAATAATGGGGGAGGGGGATAGCACTGCACTCCCCTGTGGTGTGTAAAAATTGCTGTGAGGCACACATCTGTCACAATTGCACTGTTGGCTGAAACTAACCTTCAAGAAGGAGCTATCTGAGAAGGGGGAGTGCAGCAGGTGGTGTAGTGGTTAAGGTACTAGATTCCCACATGGCCAACTGCAGTTCGAATCCCAGACCCTGCAGCTTATGAATCACACCAGGCACGTGTGAACCAGTGAGTATTTCCCAAATTTTGTGTTTGATACTTGGTTTGATATTTGGGCTGTCTGGAGTGGGGACTTTGAGTCCCTCTGGCTTCAGACTCAAGATCAGCCTCCTACAGCCCAAAATCACAGGAGGAAGGTGGAGGAGAAGGGATTGTAGTGTGGCCATCCCCTTGAGAAGTGATATCTCTCTCTCTCTCTCTCTCTCTCTCTCTCTCTCTCTCTCTCTCTCTCTCTTTTTCCCTCTCTCCCTCTCTCCCTCTCTTCCTCTCTTCCTCTCCCTCTCTCTCACAGGTGCACACACCCTATGGCAAAAATCTTTTTTAATAAAACAGGAGCTATCTATGAGAGACTGGGGCTCACTTGGATATGCTGTGTATAGGTAGAAGGAAGCAAGACACCTTCATTTCTCATCTGCATCAACATTCCTCAAATACCCACGGAATGACCACTAGGCACAAGATACCGTTCTAGATACTGGTGATATACAGTAGACAGAAAAGAGAAACCTCTGCCTTTGCGGAGCTTTCTTTCTGAAGGAGGAAATAGATCAGAAAGTAAAGTGTAGTATTTCTGAGAATGGCACAAGTGCTATGGAGAAAATACACAAGGGAAGGACTGGCCCCATAGCCTAGTGGTTAAAGGAGCTGCATCTCACATGGCTAAGCATAGCCCAAATTCTGGCACCAGAAGCTTGAAAAACACAGCAGGCATGTGTCAATACATGTCCAAATCCTGATGGAAGTTGTGAGAGAAAGGATCATGGACTCACCATATCCCATTGGGTAGTGCGCTCGCGCTCTCTCTCTCTCTCTCTCTCTCTCGTATATTTAATTGCCTTCTGGCAATTAAATAAAAAAATGTATCAAGGAGGTTGGATACAAATTTTGGTGAAGAAGGGGTTACAGTTATAAATAAAATGCCCAGAGAAGATCTCACTAAGGTGATACTTAATGAGTGACATCTTCAAATACCTTTTTTTTTTTTTTTTACCATAAAATATATGTTCTCTTTAAATGACTGTAGCTAGCAATTCAAAAAGATAAAAAAGGAGGAGATGTCCAATGGGGGTGAGGTGTTCCTGGAAATGAGTGTAGAAATGGAGAAGACCCACAGCTGGTGCATCGTTGAAGCATCTATAAGGAATCCAAGGCTTCTCTGGAATCCTTACCTCCTCCTTCAGGAAAATGTCTTCTCTATCTCCTGGGTGCAATCAGAGTGTGTTCTTCTGTCAAATCCTCTCTAGGTGCTCTGCCTGCTGGTCACTCTGTGAAATGCTCTGAGTTTTAGATCCCGCCGGGACTCTGAGCATCACTGGCACCTGAGAAGGGATATGATGGAATGGGTATATCCTTTCCTCTTGACACAATCCTTCTACTTTCCACAGGAATAACTCACTAGATCGCACAGAGTTAGGCAAATTTCTTTTCTAAAAGATTGGAACTTCAGAGGGAATGAAAACAGAAGCAGAACAAATATAAAAATTCTAGCAACCTGGACTTTCTCTGGGAGGGTCAAATGCACCACATAGTCACATCTCAAGACTTAAACCTTCACAAAGAAGGCCATTGCTTTCCCTAGCTCCAAGCCTAGTTCTATAAAACACATGCATATACACACACACAACCAATCTTCTCTCTACCACCACCCCCTCACAGATGGTCGTTGATACTAGGGAAAAAAGACAAAACAATATTAACCATCTCTAGTTTTGATTGGCTCCTATGTTACTCGTCTGGCACATACAGAAGGGGGTCTTCAAAAAGTTCACGGGAAGTACGTATTATAAATAAATGCACACCCTATGGCAAAAACCTTAAAGAAAAATAAAACAAAACAGGAGCTATCTATGAGAGACTGGGACTCACTTGGCTATGCTGAGTATAGGTAGAAGGAGAGACAAGACACTTCATTTGTCAACTACATCAGCATTTCTCAAATACCCACGGAATGACCACTAGGCATAAGATACTGTTCTGGGTATTGGGTTTTTTGTTTGTTTGTTTTTTGACATTTTATTATTCTTTCTTTAATTTTTTAATTTTAATTTCTTTTTTCTTGCATTTTTCTTTCATTTTTATTTCAATTTCTTTTATACATTCAATCACATGTTATTTAGCTTGCAAAGTGAATATTCCAACATGTGTACATTTCTCACAAGTCCAGTTAACAATGTGGGGCAAAGAAATGGGCTATTGAAATCACCCCCCAGGGGGGATGGTCACGCCGCAATCCCTTCTCCTCCATTCTCCTCTCGGGATCCTGGGCACACACACACACGCGCCCGGCGTGAGTTTTAAGCCACCGGGTCCAGGACGTGAACCGCGGTCGACTACGTGGGAGTCCAGCGACATAGCCATTACGCTAACTGCTGGTTCCCAGTATGTGTGGATTTTTTAAAAAATTTTTGTACCAAAATAAACTCACACTTGAATTCCATTTTTTCACAAGCTTTGTGAAGCCCTTCTAATAAATTATTCTTTATTTGTGCTGGTCTTTGGAATTTTTTTAAATATATAGTGTTTTTTAGCACTAGCTGCTGGAATTATCTTTTTATACTGTAACAGACCTATAAGGAGCCCAAATTCTGAAGGTTCATCTCCCCTAAATTGACTGTTTACATTTGAGAAGCAGCTCCAAGGGCAGGAGCGGAACTGAAATCCAACCACATGAAGAAAATAATATGAAACAGGAAAATTAACCCAAATTTTCCTTGGTAGTTAGAAAATGTAGTTTGAAATTTGTCTCTGAATTTCTTCTTTGAAAGGACATCCAACTGAATAAAGAAAGGACAGTTACCAGCTTATCATTGGTTGAGTAGCTATTGAATACCAAGAAAAAAGCAAATGTTTAATGACTTTGTACTTCTTGTTTAACCTAATTAGCTACTGTAGAGGAAGAAAGCTAGTTTCAACAGAACCAGCACTGAGCCATGCCTGAGTTCAAGAAAACAGAACAGTGTAGTCACTCATATTTGTCAAGGATCATTTTAATGTTCAGTAGAGGAAAATTTGAATATTATTCTAATATTTAATTAGTGGAATACCGTCTTTGAGAGTTCAGGGCACTCATGTTTTCAACTCAGATTGATTTGATAAGTACTGTCCTTTTTTCCCCCTACAGATTACTTTCCTGTAAGTTTTTCTTGATAAGGTTGCATTTTCATCTAATATTCTATTTATGCAAATGGATGTTATTTACATGTACAAAACTGGTTAAGAAATCAAAATGACATCCAATTGATATTTACAGGCAATTTCATCAGCTTATTTTATAGTTTCATAGAATTTAAATTTAGCATTTTCTGACTCAGATTCCATTAGATTGGTACACTTAAGAGTTAAGCTGATTTTCTTTCATTAAAGTTTAGTTTCTTGGTTTAATCAGTGAACATATAATTGCTTAAAGTATTCATTTCATATGATTTTTCAATAAATTATCAAGGATGCTTAAATCTAAAAACTGGTGCTATTTCTGTACTTGTGGTCATAGATACACAGCACAATTTTTACAGCTAGTCAGCTTGCTCCACTTTAATCTAATAAACCAGCTGGAAAAATGTTTCTGTTTTCTCTCTGCTAGACTTTTTTTTTCCTATATGAATGCTATGATTTGGATAATGATTAGTCTCCATAGGTTCTTGTTTGAGAATTTGGTGATTAGATGTCTCCCGAAAGTTAATGTGTTAAGACTTGGTTGTATTGTAAGGTATTCAATGAAAATGTAAACCCTTTATGGTGTCCCAGAATGGGGCCCTTGGATGTAATACAGTCATTAGGGCAGGGCCCCTATGCTTGAGTTCTGTTGTGTATGTAAGGAAAGGAAAGGGGCAGGTAGAGGCCACATGGATATGGACACAAGGAGATACTTACAGCAGCTCTTCCGCTGAAGATCTTTGTCTCCACTCATAGTCTCACCACAAGTTGAACCATGAACCTCCAAACCATGAGTTAAATAAGCCTATTTCTTTATAAATTCACCCAGAATCAGGTATTTCTGTCAGCAATGCAATAGTGGACTAAGACAATGATACAATCTTTTCATACCTCATCGTTCTGTCTTCAGGGTGAAAACTTTTCTTTTGAATCACTTCTTGATTCATCAAGCAATAGACTTTACTACATCTTATGCACATAATAATGAATTAATTCATTTATTCCTCATAATAGCCTTAAGAGACGTGTACTAACACTGTTCTTAAAAAGATAAGAAAACTAATACACAGAGAGGACAACCTCATGATACCCACTTTGTCCGGGTTTGCCTTATCTCAATAAGCCCAACAGTACATACGGATTCAACATGCAGCTTGATACATGGGCAGCATGCAGCTGAATGCCTAGCACACTCTGCACTGCACACATGCAGCTGGATTAGTTCCAGTGGTAGTTTGTACGGAAGCGCCTCAGTTACAGCAGGTGGCTCGCCAACTCCAACTATGTATTTAGCTGAATGAACTTGAGGAAGTGCTCAACAGCTAGTGAGCAGCACAGCAGGATTCTCACCGAGGTAGTTCTCATCTAGAGAACCAGTCCTAATCAGTACAATATCCTGCTAGACAGACAATACAGCATTGATAATCACATCAAATCAACACATGTTCCGCCTTATTACACTATTACGGTACACAGGGGATACCCCTGTTACCATACTGATTTGAGAATATCATCCACAGTCGAATCTAAACAACAATGTCATGCGGAAAATACGAATGTGGAATACGGGCATGCAGTGAAGGGCGTGGTCTGTAGTGGGCACTTTCATGAAACTTGGATTCAAGATTGGACAGGACAAGAGCCTGCGTCATCTAACTCCAGAAAAAAGGGGAAATGCAGGCTCCCAGTCCCAAAGTGAGGGAAGGACAATGACACACTTTGTTCATGGCATTCATCTTGATCTTTTTAAGTCAATAAAAAAAAAAGAGTATAGTGATTGCAGTTTATAAAACTTTTGAAGATAGATTCTTTCTTCCTAACTGCTACTGGATTGTTCTTTCTGAATCACAAATCTGCTATTCCTCTCCCCAAATCCTATGATGGCTCATGTAGTTCTCGCTCATTTCCCCAACTTTCTCAAACTGCTTGATCTGGTGTAGTGAACATGAATTTTGAAAACATAAAAACGCAGATTTAAATTTCTGACTTTATAAACGGAGTGATCTAGAGGAATTTACTTAAACTCGTTCACTCTTATATTCCTTTTCTATAAATGGAATAATTATACATACCTTTGGTCTAATAATATTTGGATTAAATGCAATGTATAATATATATATATATACATTTATACACACACACATATATATATACACACACACACATATATATATATAAAATATATATGAGACATAATCTCAGTATACCATAGACATTGTAAGCATTCAGTTAGCTTTAATCCTAGTAGATTTTATTCTTATATATTTCTATTAGAGCAAGGCTCACATTATGTTTTCAATAATTCCAAGTTCCTAAATTTCTTTAGGTTGCATTTTCCTCAGTTTCAATATGGACATAGTAATACGTATTTAGGGGCCGACAGGTGGAGTGGTGTTTAGGAGCGCTGAGCTCCCACATGGCCGACCGTGGTGTGAGTCTCAGACCTGGCGGCTTATTTTCTCACTTTCTCTCTCTCTCTAGCTCTGTCCCTCTCTGGTCAAATTAAAATAAGTAAAAATAAATAAATAAAGTTAAATAAAGTAATTCTTTATAAAAAAGTATTTAACACTGTGTATATCCACTTAACATATACCAGATATCCACACTCTCTGGCAGAACCTGAAGTACTTGATAGTGTAGAAGCAGAGAGTAATGATAGACACCAGGAGTTCCGTGGGTCAGGAAGGGATGGGAGGGAGTTCAGGAGAAAACGAGCAATGAACGCAAGAATACATGTAAACAAGCAAAATAGGTTATGGAGCTGTATACCATAGTCGAATAAACATGTCTTCAAAAAAGTTAGTCAAACTATTATCAAATGTGTATAGTACGCAATGTTTAATGTTGTAAACAATGTATATGGCTGCATCCTTGATTTGATTATCACACACGATACATATGCTTTGAAAAACTGCCCCTCCAAAGATATGCGATGATTATTTATAAATCAGGAACTGTAATTTCAAAATTAAATCTTTTAAAAATAGAAACCCCAGAAACATAAAAATAAATTTCCATTTATTTAGGCACCATAGACTATGTATGTATACCTGTAATGATAAGTAGAAAGAGTGAACAAAAAAATATGTATTCATCTGGAAAACCTTTTATGAGGATTAAAGAAGAAAAGCAAGGCATGTAGTAATCATTCAGTGAACATCAGCTGTATTACCATTGCAGCTGCTGCTGTTAGTCACCCAGAGTCTTAAGAACAGAATCCTGTCTTCTTTTTATCCCTAGTGTTTCCCACAGCATCTGTTTATAAGGTAGGTGTTCAACAACATTTCAAGTGTGAATTAAAGAGTTTTATCAACTCTGTTCTTGAGACAGGGCTTCTTGGGACCCTCCAACAACACTGGCATTTACAGCAGTTCCAAATGACATAGTTTTAGTCCTAGTGGAGATTTCAGAACCCAACTTCATTAGATCATTAAATAACTACAGTTGTTACAGAAAATACCCTCAAACTTCAATAGTTCAAGAGAGTCTATTCCTTACTCACAGTAGTCTAAATTATAGTGAATACTAAATTGTGTTGGAGATAAAATGACTGAAAACATCTAAGTTCCTGTAGAGTAGAATTAGCATTGTACTTTTATTTATATGTGCAACCTTTAATCATCACGACCCTTTAGCCATAGATATTAGCACCATATCCTTCCTAGGAATTCAGAAAATGTATATTATTTATTAATTAAATTACTCAAACTATTATTAAATATTTTAGAAAAACATTTTATTAAAGGAAATTTGTATGTAAAAGTTATAACTATACAGTTAGTTAATGTTGCAAGAAACTTGCTTAAATCATACCTATATCGGAAAGATCATTTTGTACTAATTTTTAGCACTTTCACACCTAAAACAGAAAAACACTCAACTAGCTTAACATGTACATGGCCAGGACTGATAAGTTTTTTTATATATATAGGGGCATGAATCTTCCTAAGTATTCAATATAAGGAAAACGTTACATATAATAAATATAGCCACACATCATTGAACGACAGGGATAGTTAATGTGGAAGCATCTAAGAACTGCTTTGTGTGTACATCACAGTGTTCTTACACAAACTTAGGTTGTATCATCTATGACACGCCCACCCATACGGGATAGCCTATTGCTCCTGAGCTAAGAACCTGGACATCATGTTACTGTACTGAACACCGCAGGATACGGTAATACAATAGTATTTGTGTGCCTGCACATCCCTAAATATAGAAAAGGTACAGTAAAAACAGTATAAAAGATAAAAAATGGGACTCCTGAATAGAGTGTTTATCATGAATGGAGCTTTCAGGGCTAGAGATTGTTCTGGGCAAGTCAGCGAGTGGATGTGAAGGCGCAGGACAGTAGTGATCACTACGATAGACCATATAAACACTGCACACTTCGGTTAAACTGAAGTCATTAAAACTTTTTCTTTCTTTTATAGTATTGGGTTGTCAGTAATGTCATGACACATTTTTGCATAGAAAAATGTGTCATTACTTTCCCAACAACCTAATAAATTAAATTTACCTTACTTCAGTGTTTTTACTTTATAAACTTTTAATGTTTTTAACTTCTTTACTCTTTTGTAGCAACAAGTAGTGTAAAATACACATTGTTCAGCTATACAAAAATATCTTCTTTCTTATCCTATAAGCTTTTTTCTAACTTTTTTTTTAAATCAAACACAAGAGGGACCAGCTGTTAGCGTAATGACTATGTCGCTGGACTCCCATATAGTCGACTGCAGTTCGAGTCCCGGACCCAGTGGCTTAAACTCACGCCAGGCGCGTGTGCGTGCGTGCCCAAGATCCTAAGAGGAGAATGGAGGAGAAGGTATTGTGGCGTGGCCATCCCCCCAGGGGTGATTCCTCACTTTCTGTCTCTGTGTCTCTGTGTCTCTCTTTTTCTGGCGAGTGCATGTACCCTGTAGCAAAACAAAACAAAAAACAAAAAACAAAAACAAACAAACAAAAAAAAATCTCAAAAAAAAAAATTCAAACACAAGAGACAGTGGTGCAATCAGGAGGTGTTGTAAATACAAGATACATGAGGCTGCTACCGGTCTCACGCAGCATCCTCTTTTACCGTAAACTTATTTTTTAATACAGAGAAAGTGTACTCTCTAAAATAATAATAAAAAGTATAATACGGTAAATATATAGGCTAGTAGAATCGTTGCTTATCACCATTATCAACTACTGTAGACCGGCTGTAGGTGTGTGTGCTATACTCTTACATCAGCAGTCTCCAATCTTCCCAGCACCAGGGACCGGCCTCATGAAGACAATCACTCTCCGGACAGGGGGCCAGGGGGTGGTCCCAGGATGACCCCAATACACCACATACACCATGCACCCTATTTCCACTACTACTGTGTTGTCATACAATGAAGCAATCATGTAACAACAGGCTTCCCACTCCCATGAGAATTCAATACACCAATGATCTTACAGGAAGGCCATGCCCATGATAGGGAGTGGCTGCAACCACAGACAAAGCCTGGCTTGCTCAGCCGCTGTCCAGCCCCTGCTGCACAGCTGGGTGGATCAGCACTAGTCCCTGACCTGGAGCCCAAATAGGCCACTGACCAGCACTGGGGGTTGGGGACTCCTGCCTTCCATGACTAGCAGTGCAGTAGGTCTGTTTAAAGCACTACTATAGACATGGGAATAGAGTAATGCATATGATGTTATGATGGCTACCGTATCTCTAGACGATAGAAAATTGTCGGTTCCATTATAATCCTAAGGGACCACCATGGTATACGTGGTCTGTCGCTGACCGAAACATCATTCTAGTGCCTGTACTTACTGAGTGCTTTCCATTTGAAGCTAATTTGTACTTTGCGTGCATTGACTCAACAAGCCCCTTGAGGGAAGTCCTATTATTATTCCTTTGCACAGACGAAAGGACTGAGACACAGAGAAGTTTAAAACTTACCCAAGGACTCACAGCTGAGAGTGAGGGAGGTGGGCTATACCTTGAGGTAATTGAGCTCAGAGGCTGTACTCTTTATCACCTCTACTGTCTCCATCATAGAGCATAAATTGATAAACAATAATAATATATTTTTTATTTCCATCTACTGTCTTGGTCTTTACAAAATAAAAAGACTATTTAGAAAACCTCCTGGACAAATTGTCTTTCGAAACAAAATAGGCACAATTGTCGTTTAATTTTTAACTTCAAAAAAGCTAAGGTTTTAGTATAGCCTACACTGGCAGCACTTGAGTAATGAATTAACTTGGTAGCTGCTTTCTTTGATGCCAGCAAGGCATCTGACTTGATGTGGCAAAATAATGCAATCCAGTTTTAAGGATAGCATTTGAGCTGAACTCAAGATTTGCTTTTTAAACAACAATCTGTAATCTTCAGTTACCAATGGCTGATTTCCAGGTTCTATTTTGAAAGTGATAATTAGGCCTGGAAATTTTTTTGCTAACTTTGTTATGTAAATCACACCTTTGGGGGAAAAAATTGGACAAAATAACACAATAGCAATAGAAAATCATTTTACCCTGAATGATTTTTTGCATCTATTCAATCAAATGAGGTATAAGCCAGGCTTTTTGCCACACTCAATGATTCCTGGAGCATTTAAAAATTCAATCCTGATGTAAAACAAAGGGAGGGGGGCCTGCTTTTGTTTATTCTAGCCTCTGATAATCAGATATAATCAGAGTTCCTCTGGTCTTGGGTCGCCCATCCCTTGAGTCTTAGTGGAAAGCTCATTGTGAAATCTTGAACTATCTGAATCTTAAGACACTTTTCTCTTTTATATCATCCCTGCTCCCATAGCAATGACTCTTCTCTGGAAAGAATATAAATAAATCTCATTTTTAAGATTCTTATTTCTATACCTTTTTACAGCTTTGAGGCTACAACAGGCCGGCTCCATGAGGCAGTGGTGAGGCTCTGCTCAAGAGAAGCTGGATCCCACATGGCAGTCATGGTTCCAATGCTGTCCTGGTCAGCCTGAAACGCCAGGCACACACGAGCGAGCGCCCAGGACCCTGAGGGGTAGAAGACGGGGAGAAGGGGATTGTGATGTGACCGGCCTGTGAAGGGTACTCCCCTCTCTCTTTCTCTCTCTCATCCTCACATATGCACATACACGTTTCATCATGGGTACAAATAAGTGAACACATAAATAAATAAAATTCTTTAAAACATAGAAACTAAATTAGACAACTCCTCCTGAAGACTTCTTACTGAAGGCACTGCCTGAATAAAAAAACTTATAACCTGTATTTCATAACCAATGGGAAATAACTTGCTGGGGCCAGATTTAAAAAAAAAAAAAAAACTAACAGTATCAGTTCTTCTGCTGTAGTGCTGCTTTACAGTGGAAGGTAAAATGAAAATGGTCCCACTGCGTAGCACTGAGCACCCTATTCTGGCTCTTTGGGAAAATGTCTGGTTTTAATGGGAAAGTCCAGTTGCAATGACAGACTCAAGACATCTGCAGTACTAAATATATCTCTAAATGCAGCACAGCTTGAAAAACAGATCATATCTGGTTTCAAAACACTATGTTATTAACCCTTCCCAAGATGTGGAATTCCTTGAAATGATTATCCTCATAGTTAAAGAGAAAAAAAAAAATGTTGACAGAAAATCGTTTGGATGGAAGTATTCGCTTATATCTCAAAATATGACATTCCCAGTATGGCTGCATCCTACCTTAAATGACTTACCATATGGCATCCAGTGGCTTACCAATTGCCGAAGCCAAGAACAAAAGCAAAATGGATAGAATTCTCCTATTCATACGCTGAGGTCAGACTAGACAGGCTGACTCATCACGGAGTTGTTAGCAAGTAAGAGTCTTTTCTATCATCAGTTTTTTCATTTCTTTTTTATGAACTATTCAGTTCCTGTTTCTCTTTCTTTATTCAGGACGGAAACATAAGGTCTAGGTTGGAGAGAGTGAAGTCCTTAATGGCCCTTTTTTCTCTCACTCCCCTAAGTGACAGGATGGACAGTTGGCTTAGTCAGCTGGACACAAATGCCTTTGTCATCTTGCCTTCTCATGTCTTCTGCTTTAGTCCCTTGCCAGTGTGCTTTTGTCTCTTGTCTGTCGTGAGGGTAGTTTTCCTGAGCACATATGTTCTCTTGATAGATATGACATTTATCATAGTGCAGTTGAAGTTTAATATGTATTTTAACCATTACCTCCTTTTAGGAAGTCCTTTTTCTTTTATTCATATTCCTCGCAAAGATAAAGAATGTCTCCTACATGAATAAGGGGACTTTGTTTTTTCAAACTCCAGATCTTAGTGTCTCTAGCTCTTGGAAAACAAGCTGACTCAAAGAAATTTTCCTTGATTTCCTAGGGGTGTTTTCCTTTCTCTACCTTTGGCAGCATCATGTGGAGTACATATTTAATATCTTTTCCTCAGCTTGCCTGTTAGTGGTTCCCAAACCTGTTGCATATCAGAAATGCTTTGGAGGGACCAGCAGTTAGTGTAATGGCTATGTCACTGGACTTCCATGTAGTCGACCATGGTTCGAGTCCCGGACCCGGTGGTTTAAACACACACTGGGTGCGTGTGTGTATGTGCCCAAGATTCCGAGAGGAGAACGGAGAAGAAGGGATTGTGGCGTGGCCATCCCCCCCTGGGGGGTGATTTCTCGCTTTCTGTCTCTCTCTCTCTCTGTCTGTCTGGCGAGCACTCGCACCCTATGGCAAAAAATCCTCTTCAAAACAAAAAAAAAAGAAGAAAGAAAGAAATGCTTTGGAAAACCTACCCCTCCAAATTCTGACTCACTTGTCCCTGAAACATAAAGAATTCTGTATTGTTTTCAAAGCTACAATTTTTTCTTATTTTTATTTCTACCCATAAAAAGAGATGGTTTGCATTGTATGGTCAATGAAATTGTTTAAGACGGTCACAATATCTATGAGAATGTGAACTAAGAATATAACTTTTTAAAGTTTTCCCTAGTGATTCTGAGATAGACAGTCCATTGGCAGTAATGGAGACTCTATTAGCAACCTATACCAGTAATGAGGGATGTTAAAGTGAAAGTGGCAGTGCAGAGAAGACCTCTGTGGCTGGAGCATATGGGCAGGGACTAAAAGGATAGATCGGGCTAAATAGATAGAAACTGCTAACTGCTAAATTAAGGAGTGCAGATTTATTTTGTAGGTAGTGAAATGCTAGCAGAGCTTCTTAGAAAAGGAGTGTTGGGTCAGAGAGGGGCATGGTGGTTAAGGCAGCTGGATCCCACTGTGCACTTTGAGTCCTGGACCAAAAGGCTTGGAAAACATGCCTTATGTGTGTGCATGCCCAAAATCCAAAGAGGGTAATGGAGGAGAAGAGATTCTGGCATAGCCGTCCCCACTGAGGGAAGATTTCTCACTTTCCTTCTTTCTATCTCTCTCAGGGAAACGTGTATGCCCTATAGCAAATTAAAAAGAAAGACCAAAAGAAAAAAAAAAGAGAGAGAGAGAGAGAAGAAAAGGAGTGTCATGATCCAGCCACAATTGTAAAAATATAATTTCAACAGCATCAAAGGACATAGAGTTGTTGAGGAGAGACTGGAGTTAGGCAAAATCATTAATGGCCCAGAGATGAGGAGTCTTGATTGATGAAGGAGGTGAAAGAAAGAATAGATGTGAAACAGAAAAAGGAAACAAGGGCCTTCCTGTAGTGCAGCACTTAAGCATCGCACATAGGGAGCAGGGTCCCCAGTGGCTGGAAAAATGCTCTGGGCAGGTGGGTGTGTTTGCCCAAAATCTGATGAGAAGGAGGAATAAAGAAGGAATTGTGGCATGATCGTGTCCTGCTGGGGAGTGCTTTCTTGCTTCTCCTCTCTATCTCTTTCTTCTGGCTACTGCATGCACTCTCTTATAATTAAAAAAGAAGGAAAAGAAAACTGTCAGATGTTGGAGTGGAGATAGAAAGTCAGATTGAAGAAGAGGTTAACAGTGACTCAGATCTCAAACTGGATTTCAGAAGGACTTGCAAACCCATTACCTAGAAAAGCAGGCACAGATTTTGAAGGAAAGCTCATGACTGCAACAATGGATTTCTTACCTGTAAATCAGACTGAGCTTGATTTTGGAAAAGTACTCAGTGACCAGTTGGAAATTCCAATCCCCTTTCAGGAGAGAGGATATGTTTAGAGCCAAGAACACAGAGGTACTAATTAAAATAGTACACAAATCCTCTCATTGGGAAATCAGAATGTATAAAGAATGAGGATATTGGACTCAATCAGGGCCTTAAATTTGAAGGGAGGTTAACTGCATTTTCTCTCCCTCGTTTGGACTATGAGCTCACTGAAGAGGCCAGTGTGGGAGTGATAGAAGGAATAAACTGGGAGGACTAGAAGGATCATCTAGCAACAACCATGACGATATACATCAGATTGTGCCAATTACAGTGACAAACAGCTCCCAAATCTCAGTGGATTAACACAATAGCGGGGTATTTCTCACTTATGTCACAGGTCAATAAAGGTTTGTGGAGGCGCTCAGGGAGCAAAGGATTAGGATGGGCGAGAGGCTTGACTCTGCTCCATGCAGTCATTCAGGGACTTCAGACTCTTCACTCTCCTACAGTGGTGTTAAGACCCTCCTGGCATCACCCAGCCACAGGATGGAGAATGAGATATTGTGGGGAATTTATAAGACATTTTAGAGGCTGACCCAGAGAGGTGTATATCATTTCTACACACATTTCGCTGGTCAGAACTCAGTTTGTGGCTTCACGTAATTGCAAGAGATAGTGGGAAATATAATTTTGCTGTGTGCCCAGCTAGAGAAGTAAACAGGTTTGGTGAGCACATTAAAGTACCTCTGCCACCGTGTGTCTTTCTAGTCACCACATGCCGTGTCATCTCCTCTCCCTATGCATGGGAAAAAAAATCACCACCTCTTCATGAAAAACCATTATTCTGGGAACCAGCAGTTAGCGTAATGGCTATGTCACTGGACTCCCACATAGTCGACCACGGTTCGCGTCCCGGACCCAGTGGCTTAAAACTCACACCGGACGCGTGTGCGTGTGCCCAAGATCCCGAGAGGAGAATAGAGGAGAAGGGATTGCAGCGTGACCATCCCCCCTGGGGGGTGATTTCTCGCTTTCTGTCTCTCTGTCTCTCTCTGTCTGTCTGGTGAGCGCACGCGCCCTATAGCGAAAACCTCTCAAAAAAAAAAAAAAAAAAAAAAAAACAAAAAAACAAAAAAAAACATTATTCTGTTTTATCACTGCATCCAGCACAAAGACCAGTCTCTGAGTAATCATCAGACCCTCTATAAAGTACAGGTGGGATTTCTTAAGTTCTTATGAACTACAAACTAAAAAAAGACACACATTTTCTGCTCCTCAACTATCCCTCTCTGTCTCACTCTCTCATAATACAATGGCAGGATGGATGGAGAATAACTACCAGAAAAAAAACTGCCATTTTGAGAACAATAACCCAGAAGTTCAAGACAATGTGAGGCTCGAACTCTGATTTTTGCTATATTTTATTTGAAAATAGACATCTGTCCACCTTTCACCCACGGAAGTCTACCACCTCCTGTGTAACTCGAGTTTAGACGCACCACAAGGTGTGTTTGTCTTACCGGTTTGGAAAAGCATCGCGGAGAAGAAACCCCGAGTAACCGGCAGGGGTTGGAAGGGGGCGCTGGCTGTTGTTGGGAAGGTGTGTCAGTACACGTCTTGGAGTGCATCTTTTTGCCTAACGAAAAAAATGACTACTCCTAAAAGTACAGAAACCAAAGAGAGTGTCACTGCATTGTGATCCTCCTGCCTCAGCCTCCCTCGGAGCGAGGACTACAGTCACTCTTACTTCAACCCCGATTGGAGGAGCAGGAGGTGCCATGGAAACTGAGGAGCCACCTCAGTCTGCTGAGGTCAGGTCTGGAGTCCAGTCCATGAAGCACCACGTCCTTCAGAGTCCATGGAAGAAAGCAGCCCCGGCCGAGAGCCCAGGAGCTTCTTCAGCTGGGGAAGATTCTTGCTGAAAAAGAAGTGGAGGTTGAAGTTGTGAGAGTATTAGTTCCCCAAGCTGCTATAACTCATGATCTCCCCAATAAAAATTCAAAGGTTAAATCTCTGGGACATCATAAAGGAGAATTGTCTGGTCAGCCAGAGGGAGCTTTAGAACCTAGGGAGGGACTCTCAGAGGTAAAGGTAATATTGGAAAAGCTCAAGAGCTCTGAAAGGAGGCTATTGCAGGACAAAGAAGGTCTGTCAAACCAGCTCCCAGCACAGACAGGTAAATTGTGAGCTAAAAAAGCTGCTGGTGGCTTCTGTTGGGCATGATCTTCAGTATCACTTTGAATATCTAGCCCATTAGAAAAACCAGCTTATTTTAGAAAATGAAGCCCTAAGTCAAAAGTTTCTGAACAGTTGGCACGTATGTCAATAGTGTGATGTATGGCGAAGTAAATTCCTCGCAAGCAGGGTCATGGCAGATGAGTTAACCAACTCCAGAGCCGTGCTACAACGCCAGAACTGAGATGCACAGCGCGATACAAGATCTCGAGAGAGCGAGGACAGTTCCGTCTGGAGATGACAGCCACTCAGAAATTGTTGGAGGAGCTCTTAGTTTCTCTGCAGTGGAGAAGAGAGCAGACTTACTCTCCTGTCGCACAGCCCCACAGCACAGCAGAACTAGCATTAACAAATCACAAGCTGGCAAAAGCAGTAAATTCTCATCTTCTGGGAAATGTTGACATTAGTAACCCAAAGAAGATACCATCAACAGTTGAATTCTGCAGCACCCCAGATGAAAAAATGGCTGAGTCGGTTCTACACATTTTGGATCCAGTTTCCTGCACAGAAAACTGTCCACATAATCCATTTGCTGAGTCGTCTCCAACCACCCTACTTTCTAGAAATAAAGATATTGGACGATTTCACCCCTATACTAGATATGAAAATGTAACTTTCAATTGCTGCAATCACTGCCAGGGAGAACTTATTGCACTTTAACATTTAGTATGTTGGAGGCATACTATAGGTACTGTCTTATTACTCAAGGATCATTACTTGGGAGCCACGGTTCCGATAACGCTAGAAGTAATACCACTCTCTATTTACAAATTGTATCTCCCCAGAGATATTTCATGTGCTGGACTCCAGATTACCCTTTCTTAATAAATATCTCAGGGTAAGAAAAGACTAAAACCTCAAACCTCAATTATCTGAGCCTACTATTTGTAAGATTATTTTGGCATACCGTGCTCAGACTTATTTTATATAACCTTTTTATACCCAGTAGTCTTAGAATAAAAATGTATTTTTATATTTTTAATCTTCTGAGACCTTCAAAATTCACTGTGTAATTAGAATAAATTTGCATGAATCACCTGTTCATTTACTTCTTTCAAAGTTGTGCATTGGCAGACCTTTTTGCAGTGTGGTGTCTAGATATGTTTTTCCTTGGTCAAAAATAAAATAAAATAAAACAGGTAATTTTGGGACATCTTTCTTTTCTTTTTTTTTCCATGCTCTTTTTTCTTTTCTTTTCAATGAATCCCATACCATCTTCCTGTCACTCTTGGAGTATTGGGGGCTTTCTTAACCTTGTATTTGTACTTAGGATAAACCCTCTGACCAAAGACACCCTCATTTTTTTCACCTTTTTCCCCCAAAAAAGTATCTGTCCTCTCTCCCATGTCCAGGTGTCCAAACCTAACCTGATAAATAAATTTACAATAAGGTATGGTTGCTGAACATGGTAGTGCTTTCATGGTTGTAGTTTTAAAACAACCAGGTTGCTTGTGCAAACTGTAGGCAGTGAGATTATGCTGGGAGTAAGAGGGTAGTCCGGAGAATTTCTGATGTCCCTCAAATGATGAAAATAGATGTACCTGGGCAAAATTCTGTGGTCCAGTGGTATCCAGTAAAATACCATTCATGTAAGAGGAAAAAAAATCCTCCTTAAAACTGATTTAAGCACTAAAAAATCATGAAGTTAGTAATCTATGGATTACTATAACTTTACTGTTGGGATCTTGTATCCCTCCTGTAGCTATAGTCACTATCTATGCTTAGTCGACAGTAACAAAACAATTACATAAAAACTAGACAACTCCTTCATATAAAAGTTTTATTCTTTAAAAAAAGAGGGTAGGGTTGAGCCATTTTCTGAGTTCCAAGCATTTAATAAGGGAGATATAACAAAGAATGATTTAACAGAAGGCTTTCATTTTACAATAAATTGATCTAATACTAAAATAACGACTAGATTTAAGAATGAAAATACTTTGCTTTCTCTGCAGGTCTGCTAGCAGACAGGGCCACAGATAAAGTGGCTCATGCCTTCCAGACGTAGTCCAGCCAAGATCTGACCACTTCTGACAGAGTTGGGAAAGGGTGGGTTGTAGTTTTTGATTGTGAGTCACATATACCTCGGGACCATGTGCTGTTAATTCTCTTGGCACATTCTTACACAGTACCATGTGCATTTTTGACACTCAAATGTCCTTTAGTCTAATATTCCTCCATCTTTGTTCATGAGCCTCTAGAGCAGAAGAGAAGCATTCTCCTACACTCAAATGTCCCCATACCATTTAAGGCCCAGAAGCTGAGGAGTCTCCCCCACTCCAACATAAAACATTTTATTATGCCAATTATGGGAAACTCAATCACTCAAATAATTCATAGTGCGATGGGACAAAGTACCTGGAGAACCACGGGGAATAACAGTAAAACTGGCCATGGATGTGAGTACAATGTTATAAATGCCTTTCTAATTTCAATGATTCTTGATTCCTGAAAATAAAGGAAATTAATCATTCATTCCTCCCTTTTAACTATAAACCTAGTTATAAATGCATTTAAATAGAGGAGTTAGGTTGAGCATCACAATCACCAACTTTCATTATGGATGAGGTCAATTCAAAGAAAGAAGAAAAAGGCAAAACCTAGTAAAGTTCTGCTATATAATATGTACAGTCATCAGCAAATTAGCCTTTACAAATTTCTATTTAATTTTTAAATGCTAATAATCTATAGATCTACATTGTATATCAGAGTTAAACTTTCGTTCTTTATTTCTTTCTGGTTTTTTTTTTTCACTTTATGTGACAGGCCCTACCCATTTATAGGTACTTTAAAGCATATCAGAGGGTAAATAGTTAATTACAAACCTCCCTGCAAAGTGTCTCAGCTGTATTTTCCTCTATTACACAAAAGTAGAGAAAACTGCTCTTTTGATTTTATTATTTTTGCTCTCCATTTCAACAACTTTACCACCAACTGAATTAATATTAACATATTTGTGAATCTTACAGACAAACAAAACCTCGTAGAATTAAAGTTCTACTTAATAGCCTTTTTCTTATCAGAAATTCTTTTCATCATCTTTGCTGTTACGAAAAGAGGCAATCTCAAAACTTTCTGTAAATGACAATTTTTTAAAGAAAAAAATGTTTTCAATGATCCTTTTTCAATTTATTGCAATATGAATTCTCTGAAACACCAATGACAATGCATTTGTATAATTCCTCATCAGCACTTTTACAGCACTTTTATCTGTCCTAGATCTAACATCACTAGCTTCAAAGATGCCAAAGGAAGATGCAGAATTGTAAAAACGCACCCATGGCAGGAGAGGAAGAATGGAGTTCTCAGCTACATCTCTGACGGCTCATAAGTCAGCTTTCCTTTCCTTATGATTTCGCCTCTGCCCTGGGTTGTGGGCCTACGAGTGAAAGAGGTGGAAACAGAGGGGTCTGCCACAGGCCCACTCGTGCTTCTCATGCCTAAGTCAGCGGCATGTGTTTGTGGCCTCAAACGTGTGTAACTTCAGGAGAAAGGAGAAAATACAAACAAAGAAGGGACTTCTCCAGCCTTGGCTATTTGAACACTTAAAGATGCCATGCACCCACTTCCAATAACTTCCTGTACGTTACTGTAGATCTCTGTTCAAAGGAAAACATTAAGCTCCAAGGAGTGGTTTTTCTAATGCTTCACATACATCCTATATTCTTACAAAGAAAACAAATTCTTACTTATTTTTAAACTGTCTTATGTGCTTAAAACCAAAACATTTCTCTGAACAATATCATGCGGCAGAAATCGAAAGGAACAAAGGATGTTTTAGTAACTGTGTTTTGTTGTGTTAAATAAATGCAGCATGAAGTTTACATATTTATATGGGCGTAATGATGTAATCCCATCTCAGAAAACTCATACATTAACAAATTGATGTTGGACTATATGCATTCCTGAGTACTGAGATTAACAATACATTTATATAAAACTACAAATATTG
This sequence comes from Tupaia tana, assembly GCA_026018925.1. Classification (NCBI taxonomy): domain Eukaryota; kingdom Metazoa; phylum Chordata; class Mammalia; order Scandentia; family Tupaiidae; genus Tupaia; species Tupaia tana. The sequence goes on along the minus strand of JAKSZU010000001.1, from coordinate 97,552,347 downwards.
ACAAAGGAAAAAATATTGCCAAAATGGAAATTAAGGCAAAGACCAGTCATTTATGAGAAGTAACGCAATCCATTCTTTGTTAATGTAAAACTGAATTATCTCTGTTTTCTCCTTCCAGTTTAAAAGCGTCCAGCATATTTCCTCCAAGAAGTCCTAACCCAGACTGAACCTTCTTTTCTTATTCTTATTTCTTTAAATTTACCCTAAATTTTGCCCATTTTTATAGTGCTGCAGTGTTGGAAACTGTTGTGGTTCAGTTAACTAATAATACCTACCACATATTCTTTCCTTTCCGTCTTCTTTGCCCCATGAGAGCATCATCTCCAGGAAATTCATAAACACGCGCTCTTCTCACCTTGTCTTGCCAGGCGTGGGCAGATCGAAGTGTTACGATCCACTGAGGATGCTGTCTCTCTCTCTCCTCTCTCACTCTCCACTTTGCTCTCTCTTCTCTGTCTCTCTCACTATGGAAGAAATCATTTTTTAAGCCTATTTAAATGGCAGTTTCATTGCAATATCACTCACAAGCTATACCATTCACCCATTTAAAGTATACAATTACGGCTTTCTTTTCAAAGTGGATTTTACTTGTGTGTGGAAACTGAAAGCTTAGATGAGGTGGTCTCTAAGGACAGGGATACTCCAGCTTGTTGTGTGCTTCCCCTTTTCTATTTCGGAGGGAGCAGAGAGTAATGGACAGAGGACTGCCCTGCCCTGCACTCAGCGCTGTCAGAGAGCCCCTACACCTGCTTCAGCGCCCTTGTACCATCAAGTACATGGAGAGTGAGGTGCCACTGAGCACTGATGGCAACAGTTGTAAATAGGACTCTCCTGCGAAGAGCTCCAAGCAAGCATTACCTCGCGGGAGTATTTATTTTCATGTCTGCATTAAGTAAGGAGGGGTTAAGTATGATTATCTTCTCTTGGCCGATAATGAAAATGAAAGGCATTGGTTTTAGATGGCTTAGTCAAAGTCCCACCATTTATCACTGGGTTAGCTGAACTGAAATTTCCAGGCAGAGTGCTCTGTTTTTATCTCTTAGGAGAATATACTCTAATAGCAGTTTCCTACAAAGCTGAAAAGCAAAAATTTGAATAAAATGCAATGCCTTTGTACAGTATGCTTGATGTATTCTTTCAAACTTGATCTCTGTTACTAACAGTGAAGATTTAGCACTTATGTAGTGCTTTTAACCCACAAAGCACTTTTCAGATGTTAACTAATTAAACATAGCAAGCACCCTGGGAATGTGAAAGTTTTTACATTGGAATTGTGTGCTTTCTGTACCATGTATATTAAATACTTTATTTTGAGTTATTCAGAATACTAGTGACATGGAAGAAGAAAATCTTGTTTTCACTAATTGTCTTTTTTACATAATGCAATAGAAAGCATTATTGAATGTATTGATTAGATATTCTGAAATTTTCATTTAAATAGAATAACATAGGACTTGAGATTCTTAATATATCTGTGGTGTGACATATTGTGATTTGAAGGCATAATAAAGTAATTCATTAATTGGATTATTTTAAATCAACCATTGAGAGAGGGTAAAAAGAAACCAACAATAATAAAAATTGCTAACATTTATTAAGCCTTCGCTGGGCTAGACACAATTCTAAGTAGTTTCCATTTATCAACTCATTTAATCCTGGCAGCAGCAATATAATTAAGTATTCAATTATCCCCCTTTCACAGATAAGGAAACTGAGGAAAGAGAAGTTAAGTACCTCGTACAAGGCTAGATAGTAGGAAGCTTATGCTCCCTGACACCAGAATTCATGCTCTTAAATTCAACAGTATATTAAATTTATAACTGAGAGTAAAATGTTTAAAAGATAGAGGGACCAGCAGGTGGCATGGAGGATAAGGGAGCTGGATCCTATATGGTTAACTGCAAGGTGGAGTCCCAGATCTGGCAGCTTGAAAATCCCACCAGGCACATGTGCATGCATGCCCAAAATCCCAAGAGAAGAATAGGGGAGAAGGTATTGCCATGTGTGGCCATCTCCCTGGGGAGTGACTTCTTACTTTCCCTCCTCTTTGGCAAATGCATGCACCCTGCAGCAAAAAAAGAAAAAAAAAAAAAAAAAAGAAGATTGCAAGTTAAAGGCCCATGAGCAGTTATTAGGATACAATCTGTCCAGACACCTTCAAAGTCTTAAACAAATTTAATTGTGAATATAGAAAATGAGCTAACATGCTGGCACCATTTCAGGTTTGTGGGAAATAATGATAGATTTCATATTTTTCAAGATGATTTTTAACACTTGATAATTATTTTAAATGCACATATATTAAAAAGTATTCTCTGACACTAACCATGGTTACATTTTGGAATTTTTAATTTGTCAATTTGTCTGTTAATAACTTCCAAAACAACTGTTAAATCTAACACTGAGTGAAAAAAAATTGCCATATGTAAAAATTTTTTCTGTAGATATGTAAAGTACCTAAAGGTGTGTGTGTGTGTGTGTGTGTGTGTGCGCGCCTGTTTTATACAACATATGCTAAGATTATGCTAAGAACAAGTTGAACAAAATTCTCTTGTCAGGAGGGAACCACATCTAATTAACCTCAGTCAATATATGTTATTTCATATTATAGTAATTTAATGGATATTCAGTAAGCACTCTCCATGCGCACAGTACCTATCTACTGAGCTCCTGGTGTAAATCTTTGGCAAGGAAGATTTTTTTTAATTGTCTAGCATCTTATCTAGAGTTGAGTATATTACTACAAATACCTTGATAGAGAAGGAAATGCTCATTTACTCTGATTTAATGTGCCAAGATACGTAACTGAACATCTAGGTTGAGTCAAGGTATAGCATCGTCCTGCAGAAAGTTGTTTCATTTTACCTTGGACTAGATTTATACTTAGATTCAAATAGTGACCTTGACTGTCTCTGACACTAAAATTCAGAAAAAAATCTAAACAAGGAATGTAAATTTTATCTGTCTCCACTCTTATAGCAGTGGCTTTGATAAATATAAACTTTATCTGTCACTAGTTTTAAAACAGTGGCTGCACTGTATCCTCAATGTTTTAGAAGTCATATTTTAGAAAGCTACAGAAGGCTCAGCTCCTTGTTGAACTAACCCAGAGCACATTCCCAAGGCTCATTTCAACTTCTCTGTCTTCTCTCACCTCAAGAGTAAGAGGTATAGCCCTAAGTTATGTGTGATCAAGACATGAGAAAACAACTCAAATTATTTAAAAAGTTCTTGTTATTATGCTATTTACTGAAAGGACGTAAGCATTATACTATTTTGTTAAACTTTTCTCCCCATTAAGTTTCACTACTTCTTCTGTGTTCCTAAAGATATAAACATACTCTCAGAATAGTTAAAAACAATAAAATTGGCATGGTATTCAAAGCAACTATGCCAGTGATATTTTGAAATTCTTATTAGATTAATGTCAGTCTTATTAGGCTTCCATTTTGAATAACTTATTTCCTTTGCTTTGTCAGAAAGACAACTATTTTAAAGAGGTATGTCAAGACAGAAACAAGGAAATTTAGAAATGATAAGAGAGTACATAAAACCATTAAGACATTTTATACTTTAAAGTATAAAGTATCTTAAGAGGGAAATTTTTTCTTTCACTTTCCTTTTGTTTCTCAACTAAAGTTTCAGGAATGAGAAATCTTATACCTAATATGTTATGTAAGGCTAGTGGAGATAATGCCACTCACAGGTACTTACAAATCTTAAACAAAACTCTCTAATTCAAGACATGAAGCCTAACCATCAAACAAATCTTCCAATTTAGGAGTCAATCACTTTGATAAAAGCACCAAATTGGTGATATTAAAACAAAGTTACAATAAAAAGGGGGAAATATGACAAAACAGCAGGGCATACTATAGTCTAACTTGTCTCGCTAGGGAATTGAGGTGCTGTAATGTTTGATCACAATCTAGTTGTTAAGTGAAGCAATTATGTGACAAATGAGTATAACATAAGTGTCACAAAGACTAGGCAGTAAGGGAGTGTTTCACACCTATGAAGGACAAACACTTCAATAGCTCGTTCCATAGCAGCAAGGAGTATATTTAATAATAATCATTACTTTTGATATGGAAGTGATATTTTTCTAAGTATATTTATATAGTTGAGACCATACTATCTGTAGACTTACATTTGTATCATCCATGTCAGTATTAATGTATGTACATAGAATGTTGTTGTCCTGCATTTTTTTGTCTTGCATCCATTACTATATTTTCTTAAAGAGTTTTGGAAGTGGCATAAGGGAAGGAAGAAGAAGGAAGGAGTGGGAATAGCAGAAATTGAGCAACTGTCTAAATGTGCCATCGTGGTAAGGCAGCATTTTCATTTAAATTCCTCTCCCCAAAATCCTTCTCCCCATGATTGATTGCCTGAGTTTCAGGCATATAAATAGGGGTGTGGCATGTAGACACATTATTCTTTATGCTGCAGGTAACTAAAAGCACAACTCGAGTGCTTTAAACAATAAAAGAATATAATTGAACTTAAGGAGCTGAATTACTTCAGGTAAGGCTGGATTTAGCAACTTCATCAGTTTTGACAATGAGCCATCTTATCTGTATTTCCTACATTTTACCTTCCTTGGTGTTGATTCTTTAGTCTTCCAGCTTTATGAATAATATTGCCCTTAGCAGCTCCATCTGCAGCAGCTTTAAGCCTGACATCCTCATATCACACCAGTCAGAAAAAGAAAGATTCCAAAAGTTAAATAAAATGTTTTGCTTTGGGGTCTCCTCTGACCAGTTTGGATCACATGCCTAATTCTGAGCCAGTCACGAGGACCCAAGAGTGACCTATCAAGGCCCAGTCCAGGGCTGAGCACAGGCTCAACCCCATCTGTACACCATTGGCCAGAAATGGATGGAGATAGAAAGCAGAATAAATACTGTAGAACTAAATGGTAAAATAAGTAATCCACACTAGCCTATATCATTGGCTTAGATCAGATTTTCCTTCATCCACATTTATTTTTCTTTTTTTGAAGAGGTTTGGTTTTTTTTATTTTTATTTTTTGCTATAGGGCACGTGTGCTTGCCAGACAGACCGAGAGAGACAGTGAGACAGAAAGCGAGAAATCACCCTCCCAGGGAGGGTGACCACGTCGCAATCCCTTCTCCTCTATTCTCCTCTTGGGATCTTGGGCATGCACGCACACGCGCCTGGCGTGAGTTTTAAGCCACCGGGTCCAGGATGCGAACCGTGGTCGAGTACATGGGAGTCCAGCGACATAGCCCTTATGCTAACTGCTGGTCCCCCCTTCATCCACATTTTTACAAAATGAAATTACAAATACAGAAAAGTTGTAGATGGGGCTGGCAGGTGGCGTGGTGATTAAGGTGCTAGACTCTCATGCGGCCAACCACAATTCAAGTCCCAGATCTGGCGGCTTGCTTTCTCATTTCCTCTCTCTCTCTCTCTCTAATCAAATTAAAGTAATAATAATAAATAAAATTAAGTAATTCTTTTAAAAAATTACCTTGAAAAAGTGGTAAATGATTCATAAGTGAACAACAAAGATAACTAAAAGTATTTAAATTTTTTAACCCCAAGAAGGAAGTACAAAATTGAATCCAACAGACTTAGTAAGAATAATCATGAAAAAAAAAAAAATTTGATCTACATTTTTCCTTTTCCAAAGCGTAGAGGTGTTGGTTTCCTAGATACTCCCTGCTTAATGAATTCTTCTTCTATGAAACTCAGTCCAACCACAGAGCCAGACTAAAATTCTCTATCACTCCATTATGACTTAAAGTGGCAGAATTAACCTGGCCTCTTGCCTAAGCACTCTGTCATTCACAAGTGTAATAACTGTAGCAAGGGCCAGCTTCTATTGACAGCTTACTATGAGTCAGACAGTACTAAGAGTTTTCTACCTTCTATGTTTTCATGCTTTTGTTTAAGTTTCACAACTCCACTGGCTGGTAACTATTATTATCCTCATCTTATAGATGAGGAAATGAAGTTGAGTTTCTTCTCCAGACCTCTAAGTAGTACAGAAATCTTTCTGCATGTCCAAATGAGAAGCAGCACAAAGATCTTATGTTGAGCCAGCTGTAGGGTTCTTGAATGAGGTGCCTTTTTTTTTAGAGAGTCAGGTTTCTTGAGGACATATTCATGTTTTCCTTGAAAATAGCTCCCATATTTTGTGCTTTTTAAATGCCCATGACAGCTACCCCAGGATTATGACTGTAATTGATCTTTACATACTATGTTAGTTAATGGATTAATCTGGAAAAACATTATCTTTTTTTGGGGACCAGTGATTGGTATAATGGCTATGTCGCTGGACTCCCATGTAGTCGACCGTGGTTTGAATCCCAGACCCAGTGGCTTAAATTCACACCTGGTGAATGTGCATGTGTGCCCAAGATCCTGAGAGGAGAATAGAAGAAAAGGGATTGCAGAGTGGCCATCCCCCCTGGGGGGTGATTTCTCGCTTTCTGTCTCTGTCTCTCTCTCTGTCTTTCTGGCGAGCACACATGCTCTATAGCAAAAATCTCTCAAAAAAAAATTAAAGATCTTTTTAAAAAAGAAATATATCTTAAGAAAGAGAGAGACAAAAACCCTAACATACTGCAATTCTTCTCCAGCCTTTAAGATGGCATGATCATGAGTATACCTGCAGGCACATCCATGTGATCAGGTTGACCCAGGATCTGAACTCTGCACCTTCTAGTATCACCCAGTGGCACCCAATTGCCTTCACTATGGTGGCTGGGCCGAAAGATAATCTTAAACTATCATTCAAATCTATTTTTCTAACTTATAATAGAACATATAAACCCAGTTGAGTTTCAAGTTTCTTTTACATGGTAAGTGTATAAATATTCTGTCTTTACATTTAAGACCTACTAGATCAGTCAGCTACTGTTCTATAACAAGCCATCTCAATACTCAAGAGAGAGAAAGAAAAGCATTGATTCCATGTCACATGTCTATGACTTAGCTGGAGTGCCTTTGCTCTATAGCAAAAACTGAGCCAAGGCTGCTGTTTCATTGCTGAAGGGGCAATGGCTACCTGAGTATATTTTTTATCTTAACTAAGGTAAAAGAGCAAAGGGGAAAAAACATCTTAGTATGAAAGCATATGCCAAACCTTTGCTCACATCATATTCTCTAACATTCCATCGGCCAAGGCAAGTCACATGACCAAAATCAACATTAATGGCAGAAGGAAATACATTTCTCCAGGAGAGATGTTTGTGAGGGAAGAGACTAGACACTATTGTCTGAACAATAATTTACCACAGCTTCTCAAATATAGGGTGAAGAAAAGAGATGAACACGTTCTAAGTGCAAATCCATTTGTGCGTCAATTTAGAAAATATTATGAGTAAGTACAATGTAGCAATTAGGCCAAATACTGAGACTGTAGCAAGGGACAGTAGTCTAGTGGTAAAACAAATGTTATTTCCTTGTGAATCCTGATAGTGATCTCTTCGGTAGATATATTCTTTCTTTTTTGCAGATGAATTAACTAAAGCGACATGAGATTAATTAACTTGGTCAAAGCCACACAGAAAACAAGTAATAAAGATGGCATGTAAAGACAAATCAACATGACCAAAAGGCCTAAATTCTTTCCACCTAATCAATTCTTTCCCAATAATAAAGTCTTATATGGCTTCAGAAATTAATAATGAAAAATAGACCACCCTGGGTATCAGTTAGGGTTTGATCATACTGAGACAGAACTAATACATGACAAAGAATAAGAAATTTATTATTTTGGGCATTGGTCATTATACAGTCATGAACATCTATTATTCCTACATCTGGTGCTAATCTTGAGGGTCAGCAGTCAGGAAGAAAAGATGAGAGTAAAGTAGCAGAGATGAAAGACTAACCAGAAGCTTCAAGAAAAAAACTAAAAATTCACCTAAGCATTCATTCCCCTCCAGTCCTGACGATTTGGGAAACTTGTCAAATAAGCCAGCATCCTTCACTACAAAGTTGTGGGTGTCCCGGACTCAGGATTCTTAGAATCTGGAGGATTTAATGGGACTTACGGAGTTGTGGGCCCAGCAGTTGCCCCTTACAAACAGCAGCCCATGACAAAATGCACATAAACTGCACCACCACCTGCCCTGCAGTGTCTTCAGAGCAAACACATTCTTTTTACCTCCAAATCCTGCACAAATAATGCTTGTGGCCAATTCTAAACTAGAACTCTATGGAAAGAGAAATGGGGGGAATTGACATGGTACAAAATATATTATACTCTATTCAAGCCCTTATTCAAATTTATTAAAAGTCATATTAAATATAGGAAGGTTTGAAATAAATTGATTCCCTAGAACTTTTAAGTACTACAGAGTGGAAAATAGAGAGAGAGCATTCGTGTCCAGAGCTTCTTCCCTGGCTTCTCTTTGTTGTTACATTTTGGGGTTATTCCTTTTAGGGAGTAGTGACAGATGATACTTTTATTTAACACTGATGTTTTACTTAAGGGTCTTAACACTTAGTTTTTCTCAGCATAATGCCACTCACATGTATACTATTTTAGTTATAAGTAATAGAAACTGAACTCAAACTACCTGAAGCAGAAAAGGGAATAAATTGGCTCATATACTTGGAAATTTGGGGGTAACCCTCACTACAGACATGGCCGGGTTCAGAGATGATAACAGTACCATTAGGGTTCATTCAGCATTTTTCAATTATTGTGGCCTCTGCTTCTCTTTGTATGGAAGCTGTGTGCTTTCTATTCCAAATAGAGTCTCTTCATATTTCAGAAAACCTAAGGGCCTATATTCCCAAATATATATCTCTACACCTTAAGAAGCAAAAAATAAACCTTCTCTCCCCCCACTCACACACACATAAACATGCACCCACTCCCCCCATACACATGCACACACACACACACACACACACACACACTGAGTCCCCACTGAAGTATTCTAAGTTGCCATGTGTCCACTACCAGGATAAAACACTATAGCAGAAGAGTGAGACTCCATGAATGGATAGGCGTCATCTTCCGACTGTTGCTACAGTCGGCAGGTGGCCATTCACTGGGACGGATGTTTCCACCAACACCCCCTATCACGAGGAAGGAGCAAATCCTCAGAGAATGTGGGGGTTCTGGTCAGAATAACATGATCGGTGTATAATACAAATGCATTTTAAAACAAAGAATTATTAAGATCTCATTTGAGAGAGGGAGGATGTTGACACTTAGACTGTTATTCTTTTCCCTTTTCTAAAGTATGTGGCAGTAGCGTAAAGAAGTACCTTTATTAGCTCTCTGATAACAATGCATAGAAGAAGGGGGAAAAACACACACACATTGAAATAGAACCAAATGCAATTCCATAGATAGCACTTGTCTGCTTCCATCCCAATTTAACATACATTCAAAGAATGGCCACAGATAAACTTTATGGCCAGCTTTAGCTTTAAGGGAAATAAAATGAAATCTAATGTCTACTGGATATCCTACAATGGTATACTTTTGCTTGAAATGTTTTATTCACAAATAATCATGCATGTAGCTGTTATGCATTGGTCAGACATACCTTGTATTATTTTTATACCAAAAAATATGTATATATACACATAAGGATGGAGAGCCACCCTAACTGTAGGATGACTTCTCTAAGTGTAATGGCTTTTCTTTTAGGTAAATTGGTCAAAGCTAATTTTTATAGCATGGCTTAAAGTTATTATTTCTCTTAATGGCTTTGTTTCCAGACAGAATGTAAACCCATAAGTAATGGCACTGAAACTGGTTTACAGCTAAAAGTACTGAAGAACTTATTTATTCACGTATTCCTTCCCTCTGTACTGAGTGGCTACTCTAGGGCATGCACTGAACTAAGCAATAGGAATACCACAAAGAATAAGACATTTAGGGGACACAGAAGTAGAGGACTGTCTGTTGATAACGTGTACAATATCTTCAATTGGACTGATGTGGAGTGTATTTATGTTGGTAATTCATTTTACAAGCTGTAGTGATGTACAATGATTCAATGTATAAAATAAATTAGAAGAAGAAAGAAGAAAGAAGAAAGAAGAAGAAGAAGAAGAAGAAGAAGAAGAAGAAGAAGAAGGAAGAGTAAGACCTGTCTTTGCCCTGGAGAGGCTCACAGTGCAGTGTAAGAAAACTCCAGAAACACATAAAATGCTATAAACCAATTATGTCTAAACAGCAATGACAGCACAGAGGAACAAACATTTCATTTTTCCTGTTAGTGTCAGGGGTCTTTCAGGTGATGGTCTTGATGGGCAGATAGAAATTTTCTAACAGTGGTCTAGAAAAGGGTACTCCAGAAATAAAAGGCAATATCTATGTGGGTTAACTCATTTGTTTGCTAGAGGGCGCATGCGCTCGCCAGAAAGACAGAGAGAGACAGAGAGAGAGAAAGCGAGAAATCACCTCCCAAGGCGGATGGCCATGCCACAATCCCTTCTCCTCCATTCTCCTCTTGAGATCTTGGGCATGCATGCACACGCGCCTGGCGTGAGTTTAAGCCACCGGGTCTGGGACTCGAACCGCAGTCAACTACATGGAAGTCCAGTGACATAGCCATTACACTAACTGCTGGTCCCTGGGTTAACTGGTTTGCTGGTGGGAGTGAAGTGCAGGAAGCTGACGGGGTGAGACCAGAGAGTGAGATAGAAATAGTATATCGTGCATAGGAGTTTGGAAAGAAAACTCTGGAAGCAAGAAAAAGAAATTAAATAATGGATTGAATGAAGGAGCTAAGAAAGGAGGAGAATCAGAACAGCCTTCATATGTCTAGTTCTGGAGACTAGTCAGATAAAGTTACCATTAAAGATAGTTAAGAGAAAATTAGAAGAAGCAGAAATGGAGAGAGGGCAGGGCAGGAATGGATTAGGAAAGAAAATGGAGCTGTGATCACCTCTGCTACCAGGCATTAACCTGTGTTTTAGTTCAATAGCTACACAAAATCATTTGTCTTATCCATGATATATTTTTATTTCATATATTTCTATTAATGTCATTTGTAAGTGTATTAATCATGGCAATAAACATTATTATGTAACAGTATGAGCCATGCCATCTATTTCTATATTTCCACTGCTGTCTGAGAAATGTAATATTTTGAGTAACAATAATTTCATGTTACATTTAGCATCCGACTTTCATGAGTAGTATATTTATTAGAGATGCTTTTCAGGGGAAAAAATACTGTCGTTAAGGTATGTGACTGCATGAAAACTAGTGATCTCTTTATTAAAACTGAGAATGGACATAATTCCTTTTTCCTAACCTCGAGTTTTCATGTAGAGATATTTTCATCTGCAAAAGTTTGACAAATATGAAAACTTTTCAAATGATGTCTTTTGTTTTAATTTACAAAACTCAAGGATTATAGATCCTGTTTGGTTAGGATTAAATTGTATGTATCAGAAATAATAATTACCAGTTGTTGCATACAGATAGCATTTCCAATGAAATTCTAAGAAACTTGATTACTACTAGAGTATAACTTTCACAGTGACGTTAGATAAGGCGTTAAGAGATATTACAAGAGAGGTAGCTGAGCTTTTTTCTCACCAGATGCCAGGGTAGGGGAGGAGGAGGCTGGGTGTCTAGCCTTATTTCACAGAGTCTTTTTCATTTACTCTTCTTAATGCATTCAAGAGTTGTTAAAGTTTCTTATATAAAAATATGATTGATTGTTACAGTGACAGTAATTGCATTTTAGCAAAAGTAACCATTATAGTAATTTTCTTCAGGAAGGAGAAATCTAACTAACTAAAGTAGCTAGTTACTTCCTCACACATTAACTCTGAACATTTTTAACATAAAAATACTTGATAAGGGAAGTGCAGATTGAAGTACATAAAATGGCATGCAATATTTATAAAACGACTTCTATTGAGTGGCTCACAGTTTTATATTGCTGTTAATCACAAATTAAGGGAAACAAAATAGAGGAAAAATTAAAATTTCTGTACTAGTGGGTCAAACTAAGTCTTCAATTGAGGCCTTTTAAAATATTTTCATTTTTAGACTACAGAAAGTGATCATTTATTTAAACCAAGAAGATGTATTCATGTCATACCCTCAGAAGATTTAATTGAATGAATACCTGCAGATATTATGATTGCAAAGAAAAAACAATTATACATGTGCATAGACAGGGTAATACTGCATATAGTACCACCTTGTACATGTTAAATTACAAATGTAACAGCATTAGCATTTAATTTCATGTATTCCATTGCACACCTGAATACTAATAAGCAACTAAAATAAGAAATGAGTGGTACTGCATGTATTGATAAAATCCCAATTCAGTATTCTTCAGATACCAGCAATTTAATGTGAATTGCAGACTGGGAAAAGCTAGTTTATCATTTTTAGTTTCCTGTCTAAATTTTTCATTATTATTGAAAGCAATATACTCATTTCAAAACTGATCAAATGTAACTGAAATGTTGGCTAAATCTGGAACTATATTTTTAAATACTTATTGTTAACAATGTATAGACAATAACTACCAGGAGTAGAAAGCAGAACCTCAAATTCAGTATGCAAATACCTCAACAGTAATTCAAGGTAACCTAAATAAACTGAATAAACTCAGATGTTTCCTTTTTATCAGAGCATAGAGGACACTGGTACTTTTTTTCTGCCCCTCCTTAACCCTGTTTTTGAAATGACCCCCAGAAGTACCAAAATAAAATAAAATAAAATAAAATAAAAGATTTATTTTAAAGGCTGAGACAGAGGAAAAAGAGTTTAACTTCATGATTTTCCCATGATCACCTCCATTCATCTCTCTGCATCTTTTTTCCTTTGCTAGCCTCTGTATTTAAATTGGCCCTTGCACCATCTGATTTATTTTGGCTGTTATTCTTACAGAAGAGAATTCCATTCACAAAGCCATATTTCCTTGAGTTAATACCTTTATTTTTCTGCTAAGCCCATCGATTACAGGTTCTCTTCCTATTTGTGTACCATTCTACCCGTCCACTGCATCTATAACACAAACTAGTTCTTATAACATATGGCCAGGTGCAGTAGGGGAAATTGTAGGAGTGTGTGTGTGTGTGTGTGTGTGTGTGTGTGTGTGTGTGTGTCTGTTTGCTGTTGAGTTGTATTTTAAGGATTTAGCATAAGGTTGACCCATAGAAGTCTTTCATCAAAGTTTCATTTGCTTAAAACCTAGCTCATATCTCACTTACTTGTTGATAGAATACAAGGTAAAAGGTAATTACGAAAGAATTACAGTAGCAGACAACAAAATAACATGTATTAAAGACAAGAACCTACTAAATATGTACAAAAAAAATTACTTGTACTTTCCAGTCAGGATGATTCTAGCTATAAAAACAGAAAACCCAACTCGAACTTGCATAAACAATAAAGAGAATTTATTGGCTCATGAAACTATTGGTCCAGAAGATGGAAGAGACTCAGGTGCAAATGAGCAGAACTCCAGGTCCATTTGGCTGCAGTTCCCTCAGACCTTTTCTTCTTTGATTGTTGGCTCTGCCCTTAGGCTAGCTTCTTTCCAAGAGGCAAAGTTTCTGCTAGCAGCGACCAGGGCCATGTTCTTTTCACTCACATCTCCCAAGAGAGGACATAGTCTCCCTCAGCCAGAGAATAAAAGCACTATGCTTCATTCTGACTGGCCCAATTTGAGTCACTCTTGAATCATTTGTGGTGGCAAGCAGGAAGAACATATTGGTTTAGACCAGCTATGACACGTGCCTGGCATACTAATTCAACCCCATAAACATTTAAGATATACTTTTAAACTTATTTGTTTGTTCCATGAGAAAGACATAGAGTGAGATAGAGAGCCAGGCACCCCCAAAAGGGTCTTCACACTGTGATCCACCTCCCACCTTACTCAGCCCAGATTATGGGCACGTGCACTGGTGTATACAGGGAGACCTCCAGACGAGAACCCAGGACAGTATCATGTGAGTCCAGTTCTGTTTCCACTGGGCCACTGAATAGCCTCTGGTGTTTAAAATATTAAAATTCTTCTAAATCTGAGAATAAGTAACCAATGTTCTGAGTAATTCCCCCACTTCACCCATAAGGATTTTCTTTTTTTTCTTTCTTTCTTTTTTTCATGAAAGAACATATATGTGCACACTGAGAGTGAGAAAAAGATAAGCATTTACAGGGTCTGGTCCCCTTTTTTCAGCCCTCCAGCCCATCAGATCTTGGGCACTTGCATATGTGCCCAGTGTGTTTCAGGCCGACCTGGGCGAGGATTCAAACATCAGCCACCATGTGGGATCTGGCTTTTCCTGAGCTGTGCATTGTCACTGCATCACAGAGCTGGCCTACAAGCAATCTTCATTATACCAGCAACCCCACCTGTAAGCCCCCTGAACTTCACTCTTCAGCAACTAAAGAGTTAACATCTGCAAAGCAAGAACCCTTTGGATCCTACTCCAACAATGCAGCAAACATCTCTTCTATTTGGCTGTATCATGCAGTGGTTGTTAAATCTTGAATGCCATTCCAGCCTGCAGCTGAAGGCAGGATCAATCATTATATTAGTTCCCCAGGACTGCCATAACAAAGTGCCACAAACTGGACAGTGTAAAAGCGAAGAAATTCATTTTCTCACCATTCTAGAGGCTAGAAATCTAAGCTCAAGGTGTCCGTGCATCCCAGCTCCCTCTAAAGGCTCTAGGAAAGAATCTCTCCTTGCCTTTTACCTTCTGTTTTTTTTTTTTTTTTTTTTTTTTTTTTTTTTTTTTTTTTTTTTTTTTTTCCCCAGCAATCCTTGGTATGTCTTAGCTTATAGCAGCATAACCACAATCTCTGCCTCTGTCTTCACATGGCTCTTCTTCCTGTGTCTGTTTCTGAATTTTCCTCTTCTGAGAAGAACACCAGACATTGGGTTAGGGCACATTCTAATCCAGTATGACTTTATCTTTTTTAAAAAAATTATTTATTTATTTTATTTATCATTATTATTATTTTAGGTTTGCTATAAGGCACATGTGCTCACCGGAGAGACAGAGAGAGGAGGGCGGGGAGGGAAAGCGAGAAAGCAAGCCACCAGGTCCAGGACTCAAACCATGGTCAGCTGTGTGGAAGGCCAGTGTCTTAACCACCCCATCACCTGCTGGCTCCATGACCTCATCTTAATCTGACAATATCTGCAAAAAAACCATTTCCACGTGAGGTCACATTCTCAGATTCTGACTGGACAAAGATAAGAAAGAGGGGACACCACTTAACCCAGCACATCCACCAGGTGGAATAGCTGTTATGCAATGGAGAAGTGGCAAAATCATGTCAGAAAACTCACCACAATGCCCACTACAGATATTAGTCCCCCAAGCCTTTGCTCTCTTCATTTACCTTGTTACAGTCAACAGCTTTATAGCTAAACTGGTATTTCAGATTCTATTTGCATCTTCTGAGCTGAATCCCACTCTGTCTAGTCTCATTTTTAGCTATAGGGCCTAAATCTAAAGACTTCAAAAGGTAGTTTTGGGGCGAAATCTGGCGAGGAGTATTTAAATTCATAGCCAGTTCAAGCATTATCAATAGAGTGAATAAGCAATATATCTCATCCATGTTAAGTACTATCATTTTTCAAATGTATGTGGGTGTGATTAATCAAAATTCACTTAAAACCTTTCTGCATTTATAATACTTCTTTCATTATGTATTAATATTTTCTCCACTAACAGATAATGATATGCAACTACTGTTGTACTTTTGCACAGTGGTCTCTGCTGTAAGAGCTATGAATGAATTACAGGTGGCTGCTGTCATAAAGGCCAAAATAGCAAAGGCTCAAACAAATAGACATCGGCTTATCTCTTATATAAGAACTGGCGCATATGCAGTCCAGGGGTCAAATGGCAGCTCTGTAGTCTTAGGGACCTAGGAAGGGACAAGCACTTTCCACTCTGTTTTCTACCATCCTCAAGACATGGTTTCCATCCCATGGTCTGAGATAATTTTTTGCATCTTTAGCCAGTATGGCTCTATTCACATGCCACTGGCCAGATCCTAAAATATATGGCCAAACATTGCAGCAAGGGTAGCTGGAAAAGGTAATCTTTCTCTGAACAGCAGTGTGCTCAGCTAATTATCGGGAGCTCCATAACTAAAGAAAGAAGAGCAGAAGCAATACGGTGAAAGAGCAGGGCCATCAGACATCTCTGGTACACACTACATGCATTCAGGAAAAAGTAATGGATATTTGCTAATGGTTTCCGTACTCCTAATAGATTATGAAGTTTATTCTCAAACTTTCATGGTAACATTTCACATCTTTAATATTATGATTTTGTGATTTGTTTTCTTTAGTCTCTAGCTCCTCTTACTAACTCTAATTACACAAGAGAACTTCAAAAAGTTCATAGATAAATAGAATTAAAGTATGATTTATTTTGATACAAGTTTTTTTTTTTTTTTTTAATCCCTGCATAGTGTTTCTTAAGACACACTTTCCAAGAACTTGTTGAAGACAACTTGTATTTTTGGCCTAAATGTACTCACTAGATGTCCACAATGAGGTTTTAGAGTCAGGAGAATGGCTGCAAATGTTGAGGTCAGCAGGAAATTTTAACAGCACATGGAAAGGAAAAATTGCAATTTAGAGAGAAACTATTTTGCAAGAATAAGACTTTTAACTATCTTTAATGACAAGTTATCCAATTACAATAAAAAGAAAAGTTAAACTCAAAATTGCTAAGACTTATTAAATTATCTGCAGAGGGCTACGGTAAAGTGCGTCTTTGCATAGATTGAAAACCTGTATCCTGCTTAAAGGCAGATTTTTCTCAAATGGGAAGAGGCATATCAAGGTGAATAAATTTGGACAAAGCTTTGCAGCCAAAACAAAACAAACAAAAGCAGGCAGAGGGTGAGGGATAGGGAATCAAGGATGGCAAAACAAAAAACAAAGTATACAAGACAAAAGAATTAGAAAATTATTTGCTGATAACATGTATGTTGATGTGCTTGATTGAGCCAATACACAGCGTATTTTGGATGAAAAATTCATTTGTATGTTGTAATGATGTATAGTGAATTAATGTAAAAAATAAATAAATTTAAAGAGGAAAAAAGGAAAGAAAAGGTGAACATTTTATTTTTGGGAGAGAGAGAAAGAGATTATTGCTATATGGCTCGTGTGCTTACCAGAGAGACAGAGAGGTAGAAAAACAAAGCAAAAAATCACCACTACCACCACCACCACCACCCCCCCCCCCCCCCCCCCCCAGGGAGTTGTACCATGCCACAATCCCTTCTCCTCCATTCTCCTCTCAGGATATTGGCACGCACACACATGCACCCAGTGTGAATTTCAAGCTGCCAGGCCCAGGACTCACTGTGGTCGATCATGTATGAGTCCTGCACCTTAACCACTACACCACTGCTGGCCCCATGAATGGTTTTAACTAAAGAAGAGGTACCAGCAGTTGGCATAATAGCTATGTCACTGGACTCCCATGTGGTCGACTGCGGTTCACGTCCCGGACTCGGTGGCTTAAAACTCACGCCGGGCATGTGCATGCATGCCCAAGATCCTGAGAGGAGAACGGAGGAGAAGGGATTGCGGCATGGCCATCCCCCCTGGGGGCGTGATTTCTTGCTTTCTGTCTCTCTGTCTGTCTGGTGAGCACACGTGCCCTATAGCAAAAACCTCTCAAAAAAATAAAAATAAAAATAAAAAAACAAAAGAAGAAATATTGGAGGTTAGGGAGTACACCATTCAATTGAATGGTTCTGAGTAATTGAAATCTCTCAGTCCTCTGACTCTTTATAGAACCTGATTATATACTTGTTTTATAGATGTATGAGGCTGATAGCCTAGTATGTCTCTCGGAGCTGCTCTCCATCATTCTCGCCTGCTCTGTGTCCTGGGAGGCTGCCCTGAACGGCTGTATCGCTAGGCTTGCTTGCCCTCTGACTTCTGCTGGATCCTACTTATGAGAGGCTCCAAAAAGATACCAGACAATGGTTTAACAGTGCTTACGCCTTTTTTTCCTTCATGTAGATCTCCTCAGTCTCCTTTTTTGACAGAATCATCCATTTCTGGTGAGGATCCCGAGTGATACAATAACATAGGAACAACTCAGTCAGGGCTCAGATGGTGTTGCAATGATAACACAGCACTCTGAGGCTGACTCATATAAGAAGGCTCCCGTTTGCAACAGGAGACCTCCCCAAATACACCATATTCATGAATGCTCATGATCTGGGATTAACTGAATCTGTGGTTGGGTCTCGCTCTCTCTCTGAAGAGTGGATCTTAAAAGATGGCTCACTCACCAGAAACAGTCTCTTTAGTCTAATGGCTTATAGGCTATCTCAGTTTTGAAATTCTCTTTTCTACCAATCCATGTTCTCTTCCTCCTAAACTTGTATCTCTTTTCATAAGCCACTTCTAAATCAGTCACACGGCTCTACTTACTAAAAACGTTGGCCATTACTTCCCAACTTCACCCATTACCCTCACCTACTTTTCTACTTTTCATGTAGTTATAAGCCATTTCTATATTTATTGATACTTTTTCTACGATGTTTATTTAAGGATTTTCCTCCAGTATTGAGATAATTTTTGTCCACTTTCTGTAGGAATTCTCAGTATGTTTCTAAAGTTCCATGCCCCTTAAGCAATAAATATGCAATATTTGTTATTTCAAGGAAGCAAATATCTTCCTCTCATAGAGGCTGAATTGGGAAGTGAGGTGAATACAGATTTTCTTTAAAATGTATTCCGCAAACTGCACTTTCACTATAAGCAATATATTTACAAATCCGAAGTTCCTCCTCAACTCCATGCCTCTTAATGCTAGTGGACTCCAGAACTTAAGTTTCTTCTCTACCTATGTCCTTCCCTTGGAAGTCCTCATGCACTTCCATGGCGTAAAAGCCCAATGATCATTTTCACTTCTAAGTCTACTAAGCAGTTTAATCTCAAACTTAACATATCCAGAATTCAAACTTCTGACCTCCCCCTCATTGCCACTCCAAATATGTTAATGTTCTAGTCTTCCACTTTCCTTTACCAGAAACCCCCTTTTCTTCTACCAAAAACTGAAATAATCCTTTACTTGTCTTTTTCCTTATACTCTCCAAAAATCCTTCAGGCCCATATACAAATATATCCAGATTATAACCACTCCTCACTATTTCTTCTGCTGCTTACCACTCTGGTCCAAGCCAGCCCATTCCTTGTGTGCATCGCTGCAGTGGCTCCCTCACTGGTCTCCCCTGCCTCTGTTCTGGTCTTTCTACTAGACTTTTTGCAACAGAGCAGACTACTTTTTTTTGAAACCATAGTCAGAGTGTATCATTCCTCTAGTCAAAACCCTGCATTGGCTCCACTTCCACTCAGAGTTATACCTTACACCCTTCCACTGCCTACAGGATCCCACAGGATGTGTTCTCTGTGATCCGTCTAGCTATATCTCCTTCGCCACTTCAGACAAACCAGTCTCTTTGCTTTGAGATAGTGTATCTGTTGTTCTCTCTTCCCCCAGGTACCCAAATGCCTTAGACCCTCACCTGCTTAAGTCTCTGCTTAAACATCACCTGCTCCTGGTGCAACTTGTTACCTGTAGTGGTGATCATCATTTGACATAGTATATGCTTCACATGTTTGTTTGTTTATTATTTGGTTTATATTCTTTATGCATGAATATAAATTCATGTATAAATTTAATAGCTGTTAAATATTCTCAGCTTTATTCACTAGGTATTCTCAACTCTTAAACCTGTGCTTGGCAAAAAGAAGATGCCAGACAAATATGTGATGAATGAATCAAAGTATACATTTTTTATTTTTTAAACACAAGTTCCTTCACAAATATAAATAGGTATTTTGTTACCTCAAAAAAAAAAAACTTAACTCAGGACCACCAGATGACATAATGGTTACATTGCTGGACTCCCAAATAGTTGACTGTGGTTCGAGTCCTGGACCTAGCAACTTAAAACTCATGCCAGGTGTATGTGCATGCGTGCCCAAGATCCCAAGAGGAGAATGAAGGAGAAGGGATTGTGGTGTGGCCATCCCCCTAGAGGGGTAATTTCTCACTTTCTGTCTCTCTGGCGAGCACAAAAATCTCTTTAAAAATTTTTTTTTAAAACTCATCTGTTATAGAATGCCAACCATGTGTTAGGCTCTGGGTAATACTTTATAAGCATGACCTAAGGGAATTTTTAGAGTAGTTCATGCATGGTTGGTGTTACTATAACTAACTTACAGATGAGACAGTATAAAACTAGTTTAAGAAGTGAAAAAGTCAGTACACAGACAATATGGATTCAAACCCTGACAGGTTTGACCCCAAAGATCTTTCTCTTTCTAACATTACAACAACATACCTCTTTGAACGTGAAACAAATTTTTTAAATTAAAAAGATGGAATCAAATCTTTCTTTAAAAAGAATATAGTTAATGCCTTTCTAGGACTACAAGTATGTGAAAGTTATAAATCCTAATTTCTGCAAGAAAAAACACTAACTAGGCCAGGATAAAGGCAGAGTGCAGATTAGAAAGGCAGACCTGAACACTCAAGCAAGCCATGAGATTATGGCTAGACAAATTCCATTTTCTTTGCCCTTTTTCAGCCATCATTAATGCAGTAGTGGGTGGCCTAAATGAAGTGCAATCCGTTTATGACTTCTGACCAGAGCAAGAACCATACAAGGCATTTCAATGCACTATCCTGCATTCACAGGACGATTACATCTTCCCTACATTCCAAAGAGCTAAAACAGAAATGCAATGTTCCATCCATGTCCATCCTAAAGGATAATGAACTAACAGCTGTGCAAGGACACTACAAAGGCCAAGAAATTGGCAAAATAGTCCAGATTTACAGGAAGAAATATGTTATCTACACTGAATGGGCACAGTGGGAGAAGACTAGTGGCACAAACGTCGTGTGCATTCACTGCAGCTGGGTGGTTCTGAGTGAGGTAAAACTGGATGAAGACTACAAAAAGACCCTTGAATGTGAAGCCAAGTAGGAAAGAAAAATGCAAATATAAGGAAGAAACTATTCAGAAGATGCAGAAATAAAGTAATCTTACATACATTTTTCATTAAAAACTACTCCCCAAAAGTTGTTTCAATCACCTTAGCCCTATCCCTGTGACTTGCCTGCTCTTCCGAATTCCCACCATCCGAAAGTTGGAGAATTGTTTCAAATTCTTGTTTATTGATTAGATACCACTTTGTACCAGAAGACTGACATAATCAAAGACTTCCAGGAATAAACTCTTTATTACGGAGTGCTTCTGTCTGTCAATTAGAAAACATGGAAAGCACCTTCCTTTATCCTTCTCTAGTTATGTGAAGAAACTAGGGCTTAGCTCTACCTCTATTTGTCTCCAAGTATTATCTCCTTTGAAAGAATAACTACATTTGAAAACCACTACGTTTTTTAAACAGTCCAAAAAAGAAAGGAAAAAGCAGAGGATAAAAGTGGTAGCACACCCCAGATATAAGGAAATGTTCTTAGGAAACATTTGCAAGTAGGTACCTGAAACTTTTTAAAACCACATCAATAATAAAAAAAAAAAAGATGACATGAATGACTTCTGAATCTTGAAACTAGAAGTATGTTGGCAAACAAGAAGGCCTATAAAATAAGACAACACCCTTCCCAACAACACCTAAGGTCTCTATCCCATAAACAAAAATTCTAAAAGATCATTTATAGAAGTAATTCCCATTTGGAGATATTGGTGAGACTAGTCCAACTGCCAGTATCTCTCAGAAAACACACAGAGAATAACAAGTGCCTCACCTTTGTCATGTTATTTCATCTGAAGTTTCAGTGACTTTATTTCAGAAAATAATGTCTCAGAGAAAACTAAGATTTATATACTACTGAGAGATCTTAAAAGCATTTTACATCTTGACCTTTATAAAAATAACTTTATAGAAAGTGGGTAAAATATTTAAATTCAATCACATATGCAACAAGATAACGAAGCTGAATTTACTAGAGTGATATCTTGATTTTAGTATTAGTAAGTAAAATCTACATGTTCAGAGCTTTTGGGTTCTCTTTTGTACATCTTTTATATTCATTGACACAACTACCTAATATGTATGTTTACATTTATTCTAACAGAAACATGGCACAACTTGTGATGTATCTCAAATGAAAAGATTCTTCACCAAACAAAATTACAGGGAACCAGCAGTTAGCGTAATGGCTATGTCACTGGACTCCCACGTAGTCGACCACGGTTCGAGTCCCGAACCCAGTGGCTTAAAACTCACGCCGGGCACGTGTGTGTGCGTGCCCAAGATCCCAAGAGGAGAATGGAGGAGAAGGGATTGCGGGGTGACCATCCCCCCGGGGGGTGATTTCTCGCTTTCTGTCTCTATGTCTCTCTCTGTCTGTCTGGCAAGCGCATGCGCCCTATAGCGAAAAAAACCTCTCCAAAAAAAAAAAAAAAATTACACATTATAGTGGCTAACTCAGTACTGAGACTTGGGTGACAGCTGCAGCTCTCCAGAAACTAGCACTAAAAGGTACTATATCTTAGAAAGTAAAGAAGACAAGTTGTCACCATCTAATTTAACACAGAATATTTTATATTTTAAAAAAAGCTAGCATAAATTCAGCAATCAAAGGTTTGTGTCTCTTAACAAAAGGCAATCGGACAACTCTTCTAAAAGGTAGCAAGATATTACTCAAAAGTCAGGCATTTTCTTCCTGTTTGCTTGAAAAATTATGTTTGCTCATCAAAACCAATGTGTTATTTTTAAAAAGTACGTGTCTATCACTAAGTAACTGAGTTCACCTACACATTTGAGTTAATATATCAAACAAAGAAAACAGGCTTGGCCGAAAAGACAAAGAAAGTCAAATAGAAGACCGAACTAAACAGATGAGACAACATGCCCTGAAGATCAACAAAGGAGATCACTGTTAGATGAGGAAGGTGTGGAAGCTTCAGCAAGGAGGATTTGCTATGCCCATTACAAACACAAAGCAACTCTCTTAAGCTACCTACACACAATCTGCAAGATTGATGGGTGCTTGGCTGCAAATCACTGAATTTTTTTCTTTATTAATAGTTTACTAAAGCTAAACTCCATTGAGCATTATATAAATATGTCAGAGATGTTTTCGAAATGTTTGGTTAACAAATAAGTAGCTTTGTATTAGTTAGTCTTTTTTAATGTAAGATGTGCTGGCAAGTATCATGACTGAGATAAAGGTAACAGTGAAACATTTCTGGGTTCTTTTTTTTTAGTTCTGTGAGAGAGCATGCATGCACATGTAAGAGAGAGACAGAGACACACAGAGAGAGAGGAGCATCCTCCACAGTACCTGGTCAGGCTATGATTCCCTTTTCCAGTCTTCCAGTCCATTGGATCTTGGCCACTTGTGCACATGCCCACAGTGTTTCAGGCAAACTTGACTATGAATTTGAAGTCTAACCGCCACGTGGAATCTAACTTTCCTTAAGCAATGAGTTTTGGGTTGCACCACATTTTCCATTTTTAAAGACCTTTCATATGCATCAACTCACAATTGCACTTCTAAAAATTTATACTGCAGTTATTCTTGCTAACATATAAAAATTACACTATCTGTAGCTACCAGCATTGGTTGAAATTTAAAAACTGGAAATATCTCAAATTTCTATCAATAAGAGAACATTTAAAAAGTTATTGCATGTTTACACAGTGTAATATTATATAGTGACTTTTAAAAAATGAAGAAATAGGGACCAGCAGTTGGCATAATGGGTATGTGGTTGGACTCCCATGTAGTCGACCACGGTTTGAGTCCCTACCCAGTGGCTTAAACTCATGCCCAGCATGTGTGTGTGAGTGCCTAAGATCCTGAAAGGAGAATGGAGGAGAAGGGATTGCTATGTGGCCATCCTCCCTGGGGTCGATTTCTCCCTGTCTCTCTGTCTTTTTGGTGAGTGCACGTGCCTTACAGCAAAAACCTCTCAAGAAAGAAAGAAAAAGAAAGAAAGAAAGAAAGAAAGAAAGAAAGAAAGAAAGAAAGAACTGTACTAGAATTGATTATCAAGATATATTGTCAAATGCAAAAGAGACCAATGTATAAAATAGTGTATGTTGTGTGCTACTTTTAGTTAAAAGAGAAGGAATAAAACTATATATTCATATTTTCTGGTATATGTGTGAATAAACTGCAAGAACATATAAGAAAATAGTAACATGAGGTCAGCGGGTGGCATGGTGGGTAAAGTGCTGCACTCCCATGTGGCCAACCATGGTTTGAGTCCTAGATCCATGCAGGGGATGAATGCATGTGTGCCCAAAATCCTGAGGAGAATGCAGCATGGCTGTCTCCCCTGGAGGATGATTTCTCACTTTTTCCCTCTCTGCCTCTCTCCAGTGAGTACATGCATCCTATGGCCTATATATATACATATGTGTGCAAATATATATGTATAAAATTATATATATATATGTGTGTGTGTGTGTATAAAATTTTATTTATTGTAGCTTGACCTATGTAAATACATGACACTTTTAAGGAAGGGGATGGGGAGAATGTTTTTGCCAAAACAGTTGCTTCATAGT
This sequence comes from Tupaia tana, assembly GCA_026018925.1. Classification (NCBI taxonomy): domain Eukaryota; kingdom Metazoa; phylum Chordata; class Mammalia; order Scandentia; family Tupaiidae; genus Tupaia; species Tupaia tana. Next base: position 97,527,814 of record JAKSZU010000001.1, on the reverse strand, counting down.
CCAAGTCACAAGCAAACATACTGTTTGCTGTTAGAGAGAGTGAGAAGTCAATTAAAACTCTTCATTGAGAGAGATCTCCTTAAACTAAATATAGTACACCATTGAAGCCATATTTTGGAAAGAGAATAAATAAAATCTGTACTTATTTTTATTGCTTTACCTAAAAGAAAAGGAATTATGCCCAAGAACAATTATTATTTTTCCACTAAGTCTTTCTCTTCTTTTACTTTTTTTTTTTTTTGGAGAGATTTTTGCTATAGGGCGCGTGTGCTCGCCAGACAGACAGAGAGACAGAAAGCGAGAAATCACCCCCCAGGGGGGATGGTCACACCGCAATCCCTTCTCCTCCATTCTCCTCTCGGGATCTTGGGCATGCACGCACACGCACCCAGCGTGAGTTTTAAGTCACCGGGTCCGGGACGCGAACTGCGGTCGTCTACGTGGGAATCCAGCGACATAGCCATTACGCTAACTGCTGGTTCCCAAGTCTTTCTCTTCTTTTAAATCCTTCTTAAAGTTTAAAAAAACTTAGTATCTGCCTCATAATATAGTGTCATACTTTTGTAATATTATTTTGAAGACTGAATTCTCCTACTTTTCTAATTTTTTCCATTAATGTTGGAAACTCATTCACTTTCTCTACAGAATTTTAAAGTTTTCTGATCAAGATGGACACATTCTTTTAGTACAAGTCTGCCAAGTGGAGAACATAGAAGAAGGATTATTAACCTGAATCTACGGGAATTTCTCCATGCTAAGCCTCATGCTGTCTTTGTCACATGATTTCACATTCTATTTTCAGATTAACACTTTTACATCTTATCAAGGTAATTTCTCTCTCTCTTCTGAAATATGAGCAAACGACCTAATTCATTTTGAGCTCTTAGGAGTCTAACAATATACTCTGAATCCTGTCATCAGAACATTAATAAAGAGTAAAGAAAACAATTCTCATAGTAGGTTGCATGAATTACCATTTGATTCAGATTCTCCAGAAGCACACCCCTGGCTAACTACTCGTCTTGGTTGCTACTCTGCCAAATTATTCAACTACTAAATGTGATCTAAACCAGGCTGTAGTGATTTAGTTCTGTGGAAGCTTCTTCTTGCAGCTGCCGCCAACTACTTAAATACTTTCTCATAAATAGAAATCCTCAAACCTGAACCTGTCTATACTGAGACTGATCCAATCTTCTGTCCAGAGGTTTTCCTGAAGAATACAATGTAGGGTAACTATGACAACTCTAGCGTGGTGAAAGAAAACGTCAATAATCTAGAATTCCTTTCAGCCATTGTTTCAAAGGAGAATTTACAACACACTTTGAGTTTCAACTTCACTTACATGGTAAAGATAATATGAAAAAGCTACCCCTGGAATTAAAATAACTGTACTAAGTTGTTTTTATTTTATCTTCCCTCGCTTTTTTCCCTTAGTGTTTTAGTTTGGTTTCAGGTCTGGTTTTAGAATAAAGCACAGATTGATCTTGGAGGGTAATAATTCTTGAAAAAGCAATCTTAAAACAATATAATAACCAAAAATATTTGCTTTAAAAATAAACATAAAAAACATAGAAAAATACATTGTGATTTTTCCATCAAACCAATTATTGTAGAAGCTGGCTGATAAATATCTGGAGATTCAATAAAATGTCTCTACTAAATATGTATTTAAAATTATACATTACAAAAAAAAACCCACTAAAGTGCATTCTCAATATCTTTTGCTGAAGTGTATCTTACTGGTTATTCTATGAATTACTCTTAGCCTCATTCCCCGAATTGGATCTAAATCCAAGATAGGGATTAAAGTGTAACTGAGATAAAATACACTATCATTTTATTGCATTTGATAATAGAACGGGGAAAATAGAGATAATAGCAACTTGATAATGATCCCTTGATGCTCAAACTTTGAAACCACTCGGGTAGGTTGTTGATGTTGTTTGAACATATTTAGAAGTAGGGAGGGAGGAGTGTGGTATGGAGTTAAACAAGGTTGCTGTGAGAAAATATGGATTTAAACAAACACTGGGTCTAGCCAGTAAGGAATGTGAGAAAAGAAGAGAACGAACTAACCGGAAAGGGGTAACTATTAAAGGTTGAGATCAGGAGATCTCTGTCCATTATCACATATCCACAATAAAAGAAAGAAGATTAATTATGAGATTTCTGTAGGTTCAATCTCAATGACCCTGAACAGGCTGGATACTCACATGGTCACAAGGACCGCTGTTTTAAGCTAGAGTTTATCCAGGCAGAAAAGATATATTCTGTATCTTCGAAAATATAGTTTTCTTTAAAAAAAAAAAAAAGTTTGTCTTTGGCTTGAGAATGGAAGTAGAGCAAATTAGAAAGAAAAGTGATTTCAAGGGTTTGGATTCAAGGAAAGAATAGCGGATGAAAGAGCTGAAATGGCTTAAGAAAGATGGTTCACTGCTTTCAGTTGTAAGGAGTTACTGAAACACATGTAGCACTACTCACCTCCTCTAGTTATAGTTTGTTTCTATTGCCTGAAAGGATAATAATAATAGTTGTGAGTTAGTTGACCAAATTCTGTGCACTGTATTTTGATGAATATAATGGAAAAAGTAAGCTTCAGAGAGGAAAAAGGGTATCAAGCTGTAGAGATGTATTTGAAGGAGAAATCCTATACCAAACCTTCAAGCGATCAAGAAGGTAAGTTTTGCTCAAAAAAGGCAGAGAAAACTCAGCTAAAGTTGCTTTTTGGTAAAGATCTGAGAGTGGTGTATCATCAACCATTTAGGACTTAATTGCAAAAGCATCAATAAATTGTCCAAGCCTCTTATTCTCTTTATAAATAGTACTTTCTCAGTTACGTGCTGTTCTTCATTTGCCTGAAAAGTAAATTAAGTCTTTCTAGTAGTTATCCACAAATACAGAGCAGCTTTTTGAGTCCTGCTAATATCTAATTATTCTCATTTGTTATTTCAGACTTATGTTGAAAATATACTTATTAAACTAACCAAAGATGCAGTTAGCTTTCATGCTTGTTCCTTAGGAAAGCACAATTGAATTCAAAGTCATCTTCACAATTCTGATGATCTGTAATGGGGACAAATACAAATTAAATCATATAGAGGAAAAAAATAGATATTAGAAGTTTACATAAACATGTAGATAGTAGTCATAATGTATCAGAAACAAACAACAAAACCTTTATATTGATCACTGGCAGATCTCAATCAGAGTATTATTTTCCAAGGGAAAGACTTGTAGCATAGATGAAATGACAAGACAAGGCAGAGTAAAGATTACTGAGTTAAGAATAGATGCTCACGTTCTTCAAATTTCTAGAAAAGAATCATAGAATTATGATCAATCATTCTATATTTGATTAGAAGGCAGGGAAAAACAAGCTGCAGAAACAGTACGATCATAAAATAATTTCCTTATAAAAAGTGATAGTGTAATGAATGAACATATCTCATCAAAAGATATGTTTAAGTTGAGTAATTAATAATCTTCTATCTCACAGATACTTTTAAAAAGTTCAGGCATGGGGCTGTCAGGTGGCACAGTGGTTAAGGTACTGGACTCCCAGATAGTCAACCATGGTTCGAGTCCCAGACGTGTCGGCTTGCTTCTTTTCCTCTCTCTCTCTCTCTCTCTCTCTCTCTCTCTCTCTCTCTCTCTGTCTCTCATCAAATTAAAACTAATAATATCAAATAAAATAAAATAATTTTTTTTTAAAAAAAGTTCAGGCTCAGCTGGTGGTATAGACCATAACAAACAGAAATGCAAGTCTAGAAGCCACATAGATGACCAAAGGTCTTGATCACTGGACTGGCAAACAAACAAAAACAAAAACAAAAACAGCACACCAGCTGCATGCACATGTGCTTAGGATTCCAATGAGTTGGAGAACTGGGGTAAAGAGATCCCAGTGTGACAAGACTCTGTCGAGGTATATCTCTCACACTCACTTTCTCATACTCTGTCTTTCATGCACATGCATGTGCTCTCTATCATGAACAAAACTTTTTTAAAAAGAGGAGATTTAACTGAAGGGGGCAGAATGGGTTTAAAGTTCCCCAAAACTCCTTAGTGAATTGTCACTATTTGATCTATCTGACAAGCTCCCTAAAAAGGTCCCATTCACAACACCTGTCTTTATTTTACCTGACTCAGAGTTCACTCAGTGAGGGGAACTCTCTCCCTGAGATTTGTCAAAAGCATTCAGTGACAATTGTTTAACGTTCCTGCTGTCTAAGCACTTGAGACCAAAAAAAAAAAAAGTTAAAAGGAAAATATGGAAAATGAGTTGTGTGTGGTGTACATGGAAAAACTCCAATATATACCAGGGAATGTAGGAATATATTTCTCACCTCTAGCACAACTTGAATCTCTGCACAAATAAAAAATGAAGACTGAGGCAGTCTTTGAAAATATCATTGCCTTGAAGTCATGCCCCAACACAAACACATATTCTGTGCAAATTCTTGCAGATTTATTGTTTCAAGGCACTTAAAGAAATCTTCATGAAATCATTAGCTGACCACTAAGTTAACCAAGCAGAAACTTCATAACCACATACAACAAAAGTACAAGTTTTACAGGAAAATTGCCAAGAAAAGACACTAAATACAAAAGAATCATAACAACAAATAGTACCGTTAATCCCTGGAAGGGAGTATTATAATTTCTAAAGTTACCATATTATATTATTATTTTTAAAGTACAGTTTTCTATATATAAAAAAAAAAAAATAGACATGCAGAGGCAAGGGAAATCAGCCCACCCATGGAGTTGGTGGTTAGAGGGAAGGGATTCAAAAGAAACCTTCCCTGAGGAATACCAGATGTTGAGCTTTATAGGTAAAGAATGTAAATCAGCTATTAAAAACATTACAGAAGGGAACCAGCAGTTAGCGTAATGGCTATGTCGCTGGACTCCCACGTAGTCGACTGCGGTTCGCGTCCCTGACCCGGTGGCTTAGAACTCACGCCGGGCGCGTGTGCATGCGTGCCCAAGATCCTGAGAGGAGAATGGAGGAGAAGGGATTGCAGCGTGACCATCTCCCCTGTTGGGGGGGTGATTTCTCGCTTTCTGTCTCTATGTCTCTCTCTGTCTGTATGGCGAGCGCATGCACCCTATAGCGAAAATCTCTCCAAAAAAAAAAAAAAATTACAGAAAATCATGGCTAAATAATCAGAGAGATAAATGAAAAAGATGCCTTATCAAATAGATAAGAAACAACAAGATAAAATTTATTTTTTAAAAAGAACCGGGCCGGACCAGCAGTTAGCCTAATGGCTATATCGCTGGACTCCCATGTAGTCGACCGCTGTTTGAGTCCTGGACGCGGCGGCTTAAATTCACGCCGGGCGCGTGTGCGTGCATGCCCAAGATTCCGAGAAGAGAACGGAGGAGAAGGGATTGCGGCATGGCCATCCCCGCTGGGGTGGTGATTTCTCGCTTTCTATCTCTCTGTCTCTCTCTCTGTCTGGCGAACGCACTCGCCCTATAGCAAAAACCTCTCCAAAAAAAGAAAAAAAAAAAAGAACCGGACCAG